>BSBK01009367.1:0-182559 GCA_027943335.1 Chamaecyparis obtusa | reverse complement strand
GAAATGTTTGATTTTACATATGCAAGTTCATCTCAGTCATATCAGCCTGCCATCAAAGTTTCATGGCTGGATCAAGTGTAGTTTTGAAGATATTGAAGATTTTCGGTATTGGCAGCAGGGTACAGAAACTTTGAACTCAGTTTTGAAGGCTTTAGAGGCCCTAGATGAGGTTGAAAATTTGGGTGACGAGCACTTTGCGTGGGTCAAGCCTGTAAAGCGCTTCATGGCATTTTCAAAATGGGTTTATAATAGTCAATCGAGTCAACTGGTGATGGCTTATGGTCTCCGAAAGTTAGGTCACCTAAAATGGCAGAAAATAATTTTCCTTCAAAATTTATGTTCGGGTTTCAAAAGTTATTTAGAGCTGACTTTGATGTAATAAATTGAAAAATAAAATAATTCTAAGTTGGGTCGGCCCTTAGGGCTAAATTTCTGGAACCTTCTCGGGCGGTGGAAATTGCCTATATAAAGAAGGCCCGTAGTGTTGTCTAGGGCAGTTCTGGGTAGTAGATCTGGGTATTGATTCGAGGATTTTTCCTACAGAATATTGTAAGGGAATGCCCATGTGGCTTTGCATATTGTAATTCTGAAAGTTTGTAATTCCACATTTGTAGAGATAATAAGAAGCCAATTTTTTATTCTTGCATATTATTGTTGTTGTTTCTCTATTTTTGTTATGTGTTTGTGGTACTAAGGGGAGCACCCTTCATCAAGTGGTATCAGAGCAGGAATTTCTGAGTGTGTAAACAGATCACCGACTGTGAGGCAGTTTGCACCAGGATCATGGTTAGGGTTTCAGCGCACATCGTGAAAATGCCTCCACAAAGAGAACATGGCGAAGAGCTGGTGCTGTGACACCTGAGGTTAGAGAGCTGCAGAGACAAGTGCGAGCATTGCAAAAAGAGATTCACAGAGGGATGAATCTTAATGTTAGAGATGAAAGCGAGGATGAAGCCGAAGAAGAATATCAAAAAGGAGAAGCCGAAGTTGTGAACCAGGAGGAAGAAAGACTTTTTCAGGTGATTTCCAAGATTGGGAAAAGACCTAAGTTTGAGGTTCCTACATTTTCTGGAAATCTTAACACAGAGGAATTGATCGACTGGATCAATGAATGTGGAGAATATTTTGAGTATGAAGATGTTGAGGATCCTGGTAGGGTCAAATTTGTGAAGGCCACACTGAAAGGTCATGCAAAGATTTGGTGGCAAGAGATTCAACTGGAGTGAAATAAAAGAGGGAAAGATAAAATCACAAGATGGGATCGGATAGTGGATAAATTGAAGTGGTAGTTCATTCCTGTTGATTATGAGCTTGACCTATTAAAGAAAATGCAAAGTTTGAAGCAAGCCAGAAGATCTGTTCAGGAGTATATAAAGGAGTTCTATCGACTCCTCATCAGAACAGGCCATGCAGAAGCTGATAAGGAGAAAGTTGCCTGATACCTTAATGGGTTAAAGCCAAGCATTCAGGAGGAGTTGAATCTGGTTTGAATGAATAGTATTGAGGAGGCATACCAGTTTGCTCTAAAAGTAGAGGAAAAGTTGAACAAGAAGTTTGAGAGGAGACAAAATGGAAGAGGTCATGGTGGAAGATCTGGTGGACAGTCATATGGTGGGTGAAATGAAGATCCAAAAAAGAAGGATGAGTCCAGTAGTGGCTAGAATCAGAGAGGAAACAATTCCAATCATTTCCAAGATTAGAATAATAGAGATCAGAGAGGAAGAAGAAGAGGAAAAGGTTCAGGAGAGGATGCTTCCGTGGAATGTGTTTTCACTATGGAGAAGAAGGTCATAGGGCATTTGAATGTCCTCAGCACCAAGGAAGAATAGATAGGAGAAATGAAGGCCAGGCCAAAGTTACACATGTAGATGAAGATGCTAGATTATCAAATTTTGAAGCTGCTGAAAGAGGAGAAACACTAACTAACAGAAGAGTCCTATTGAGTGGTGAGAATGAACCTGAACAAAGGAGGAGCCTATTTCGCACTAGATGCAAGTGTAAGGGTAAATGTTGTGATGTGATTATCGATAGTGGAAGCACTGACAATTTGGTGTCAGAAGAAATGGTGACAAAGTTGAAGCTCAAGAGACAGAAACACTCACATCCATATCAGATTGCCTGGGTGCAGGATGACCACAAGGTCATGGTCAGTGAACAGTACCTGGTAAAGTTCAAGATCGGTGGGTACTAAGATGAGGTACTATGTGATATAATATCTATGGATGCATGTCATATGTTGTTGGGTAGACCATGGCAGTTTGATAGATGTGCTGTACATGATGGTCATGTGAATACCTATTCCCTAACAAAGGATGGAGTACGACATCAGCTAAAGCCATTGAAGGAAACTGAAGAAAAGGTATGTGGTAATGCAAGAATAACTTTTGTTGAAGGAAGAAATTTCCTAGATGGTATGAGGCATGATCATATGTGTTGTTCTTTAATTCCAAAAGCTAGTAAAGAAGAAGTAGAGGATGTACCTATTGAGGTTGCAGATTTGTTGAATGAGATTCAGGATACTGTATCTGATAATGTACCTGATGGATTACCACCGGTAAGGAAGATCAGTCATCAAATAGATTTGATTCCAAGAGCCAGTTTGCCAAACAAGGTAGCACATAGAATGACACTAGCAGAAAGTGAAGAGTTGAACAGACAAGTACATGAGTTGTTATAGAAGGGATTGATTCGGGAGAGCCTAAGTCCATGTGTTCTACCAGCAGTATTAGCATCGAAGAAGAATGGAGAATGGAGGATGTGTACAGATTCCAGAGCAATAAACAAGATCACAATCAAGTATAGGTTTCCATTGCCATGAATGGATGATATTATGGACTGTTTGAGTAGAGCTGTGTAATTCTCAAAGATAGATCTAAAGAGTGGATATCACTAGATTCAGATCAAAGAAGGATATGAATGGAAGACTACTTTCAAGACAAAAGAAGGACTGTATGAGTGGTTAGTTATGCCTTTTGGGTTAACCAATGTACCGAACACTCTCATGCGGCTCATGAACGAGGTTCTGAAAGAATTTCTGGGTAAGTTTGTCATTGTTTACCTAGATGATATTTTGATCTTTACCAAGACATTGGAGGAGCATATGATGCATATTCGTATTGTGTTTGGAAAACTGAGAGATGGGAAATTATTAATTAACTTGAAGAAGTGCAGTTTTGTGAAGAAAGAGTTAGTGTATTTGGGATTTGTAGTTTCAGTAGAAGGTCTAAAAATGGACCCAGAGAAGGTACATGCTATCCTTGAATGGCCTACTCCAAGGAGTGCTATTGAGGTAAGATCTTTTCATGGTTTGGCTAGCTTTTACAGAAAGTTTATCAAAAAATTTAGCAGTATTTGTGGACCCCTTGACTGAAACAATGAGGGGGATAGAAAAGAGTTTAAGTGGACTAATGGGGCAGAAAAGAGTTTTCAATTGTTGAAACAAAAAGTTGTAGAACAACCTGTTTTAGCACTTCCAAATTTTAATAAGGTGTTTCAAGTAGATTATGATGCGAGTGGTACTACAATACGAGTTGTTATGAGCCAGAAGGTAAACCTGTTGCTTATTTCAGTGAGAAGTTAAATGATGCCAAGAGAAAATATTCTATCTATGATCAGGAATTTTATGCTATAGTTTAGGAATTAAAGAAGTGGAGACATTATCTACTTCCTAAGGAGTTTGTTTTGTATACATATCATCAAGCTTTGCAATATTTGAATAGTCAAGGAAAGTTGAATCAGATGCATTTGAAATGGGTTGAGTTTTTGCAGAGTTATACATTTGTTTTGAAACACAGAGTGGAAAGTCTAATAAGGTTGCAGATGCTCTTAGTAGAAGTCAACTATTGCTGACAAAGATGCAGATTGAAGTGGTTGGGTTCAAGGAACTCAAGAATTTGTATCTAGAGGATCTTGATTTTGGTGAAACTTGGAAAGCTTGTACAGAACTTGTTACTCTAGACAGGATGAAATGGCTGAATTCATCATCCAGGATGACATGCTATTTAGAGGGAGTCAGTTGTGCATTCCAAGAAGTTCTATGAGGGAGAATCTCATCAAAGAAAAGCATAGTGGAGGATTGGCTGGACATTTTGGTCGTGATAAAACCCTTGCTTTGGTTGGTGACAATTATTATTGGCCACAATTGTAGCAAGATGTGAAGAAGTTTGTACACAGTTGTAGAGTATGTTAGATGGTGAAAATAGTGAAGCAGAATACAGGGTTATATCAGCCATTACCTATACCAGAAAAGCCTTGGGATGATATCAGTATGGACTTTGTTCTTGGTTTACCGAGAACACAGCGGGGACATGATTCAATTTTTGTAGTAATTGATAGATTTTTGAAGATGACACATTTCATTCCTTGCAAGAAGACTAATGATGATGTTCAAGTAGCAGAATTGTTTTTCAAAGAAGTGGTGAGACTACATGGTTTGCCAAAGACCATAGTTTCAGATCGAGATACTAAATTTGTTGGATATTTCTGGCAGACATTGTGGAAGAAGTTGAAGACAGATTTGGAGTTTAGTTCATCACATCATTCAGAGACTAATGGACAGACAGAGGTGGTGAATAGAAGTTTTGAAAATTTGCTGAGATGTTTGGTTGGAGATAAGCCAATAGGATGGGATTTGATTTTACCACAGGCAGAATTTGCATACAATAATTTTGTCAATAGGAGCACTAGTAAATCACCATTCCAGATTGTATATGGAAGCAGTCCAAGAAATGCATCTGAATTGAGAAAGATAGATAAAGGAGAAATAAGTAGTGCTGAAGCTGAGAATTTTGCAGAACACTTGAAGAACATCCATGAGAAGGTGAGGAAGCATATTACCAAGATGAATGCATAGTATAAGGCTAAGGTAGATGAGAAAAGGAGGCATAAGCAATTTCAGGCTGGAGATGAAGTCATGGTTCATTTATGGAAGGAGCAATTTTCGGTTGGTACATATAACAAGTTGAAAATGAAGAGGTTTGGGCCATGTAAGATACTGAAGAAGCATGATTCAAGAAATGCATATGAGGTAGAATTGCCTACTGTGCTGAATATTTTATCAGTGTTTAACATTTTAGATTTGACAGAGTATCATGAAGGAGGTGTTGAGGATGAGGTTGCAGCAGCACAGTGGAGTATTCTAGAAACCAGTTCAGATATCAAAGAGATTGAAGACATACTGGATAGTCGTGTTGGCAGAAGCACAAGGAACAGGACATATGAAGAGTATTTGGTCAAATGGAAAGGATGACCTGTAGAAGATTCATCATAGCTAACAAAGGAGGAGGTTAACCATCTTGGTTTTCCTCTGCACACCTAAGTCGTGACAAGATCACTTCTTAAATTACCCCGGGTGTCTGATGCAGGAGCATCCTGGGTGTAAGAGCAATCTTGCATCACCCAAAAAAATATTTTTGTTTTTGTATTCAATAAGGGCTATCTTGTGTAGAGTTGCTATTTATGGAAACTTGCTAATTTTAGGAAGTTGGTCTTACAATCTCAGAATGTCTAATTTTACATATGGAGGTTCATCTCAATCATATCAACCTGCCAGCAAAGTTTCATGGCTAGACCAGGTGTAGTTTTGAAGATATTGAAGATTTTTGGTATTGGCAGCAGGGTACAGAAACTTTGAACTCAGTTTTAAAGGCTTTAGAGGCTCTGTATGAGGTTGAAAATTTGGGTGATGGGCACTTTGCATAGGTCAAGCCTTTAGAGCACTTTGTGGCATTTCTGAAATGGGGTTATAATAGTCAATCGGGTCAACTGGTGATGACTTATGGTCTCTAGAAGTCAGGCCACCTGAAATGGCAGGAAATAATTTTCCTTCAAAATTTCTATTCGAGTTTCAAAATTTATTTTGAGCCGACTTTGATGTAATAAATTAAAAAATAAAATTATTCTAAGTTGGGTCGGCCCTTAGGGCTAAATTTTTGGAACCTTCTCATGGGGTGGAAATTGCCTATATAAAGAAGGCCCGTAGTGTTTTCTAGGGCAGTTCTGGGTAGTAGATTTGGGTATTGATTCAAGGATTTTCCTATAGAATATTGTAAGGGAATGCCCATGTGGCTTTGCATATTGTAATTCTGAAAGTTTATAATTTCACATTTGTGGAGATAATGAGAAGCCAATTTTCTATTCTTGCATATTATTGTTGTTGTTTCTCTAGTTCTGTTATGTGTTTGTGGTACTAAGGGGAGCACCCTTCATCAAGTGGTATCAAAGCAAGAATTTTTGAGTGTGTAAATAGATCGCTGACTGTGAGGCAGTTTGCACCAGGATCGTGGTTAGGGTTTCAGTGCGCATCATGAAAATACCTCCATAAAAAGAACGTGGCGGAAGAGCTGGTGCTGTGACACCTGAGGTTAGAGAGCTACAGAGACAAGTGCGAGCATTGCAAGAAGAGATTCGCAAAGGAACAAATCTTAATGTCAAAGATGAAAGTGAGGATGAAGCCGAAGAAGAATATCAAGAAGGAGAAGCCAAAGTTGTGAACCAGGAGGAAGAAAGACCTTTTTGGGTGATTTCCAAGATTGGGAAAAGACTTAAGATTGAGGTTCCTACATTTTCTAGAAATCTTAACCTAGAGGAATTGATCGACTGGATCAATGAATGTGAGGAATATTTTGAGTATGAAGATGTTGAGGATCCTGATAGAGTCAAATTTGCGAAGGCCAGACTGAAATAGAAGAGGAAAAGATAAAATCACAAGATGGGATTAGATGGTGGATAAATTGAAGCGACGGTTCATTCCTATTGATTATGAGCTTGACCTACTAAAGAAAATACAAATTTTGAAGCAAGCAGGAAGATCTGTTCAGGAGTATACAGAGGAGTTCTATCGACTCCTCATCAGAATAGGCCATGCAGAAGCTGATAAGGAGAAAGTTGCCTGATACCTTAATGGGTTAAGGCCAAGCATTCAGGAGGAGTTGAATCTGGTTCGAATGAACAGTATTGAGGATGCATACTAGTTTGCCCTAAAAGTAGAGGAAAAGCTGAACAAGAAGTTTGAGAGCAGACAAAATGGAAGAGGTCGTGGGGGAAGATCTGGTGGGCGGTCATATGGTGGCCAAAATGAAGATCCAAAAAAGAAGGATGAGACCAGTAGTAGCCAGAATTAGAGAGGAAACAATTCCAATCATTTCCAAGATTAGAATAATAAAGATCAGAGAGGAAGAGGAAGAGGACAAGGTTCAGGAAGAGAGGCTTCTGTGGAACCTATTTTCATTGTGGAGAAGAAGGTGATAGGGCATTTGAATGTCCTCAGTGCCAAGGCAGAACAGATAGGAGAAATTAAGGCCAGGCCAGAGTTGCACATGTAGATGAAGATGCTAGATCATCAAATTTTGAAGATGCTGAAAGAGGAGAAACACTGATTAATAGAAGAGTCCTGTTGAGTGGTGAGAATGAACTTGAACAAAAGAGGAGCCTGTTTTGCACTAGATGCAAGTGTGAGGGTAAATGCTGTGATGTGATTATCGATAGTGAAAGCACTGACAATTTGGTGTTAGAAGAGATGGTGACAAAGTTGAAGCTCAAGAGATAGAAACACCCACATCCATATCAGATTGCCTAGGTGTAGGATGACCACAAGGTCATGGTCAGTGAACAGTGCCTGGTAAAGTTCAAGATTGGCGGGTACCAAGATGAGGTACTATGTGATATAATATCTATGGATGCATGTCATATGTTGTTGGGTAGACCGTGATAGTTTGACAGATGTCTTGTACACGATGGTCATGCAAATACCTATTCCCTAACAAAGGATGGAGTGCGACATCAGCTAAAGCCATTGAAGGAAACTGAAGAAAAGGTATGTGGTAATGCAAGAATAACTTTGTTGAAGGAAGAAAGTTCCTAGATGGTATGAGGCATGAGCATGTGTGTTTTTCTTTAATTCCAAAAGCTAGTAAAGAAGAAGTAGAGGATGTACCTGTAGAGGTTGCAGATTTATTGAATGAGTTTCAAGATATTGTATCTGATAATGTACCTGATGGATTACCACTGGTAAGGAAGATCAGTCATCAGATGGATTTGATTCCAAGAGCCAGTTTGTCAAATAAGGCAGCACGCAGAATGACACCAGCAGAAAGTGAAGAGTTGAACATACAAGTACATGAGTTGTTACAGAAGGGATTGATTCGGGAGAGCCTAAGTCCATGTGCTATACCAGTAGTATTAGCACCATAGAAGAATGGAGAATGGAGGATGTGTACAGATTCTAGAGCAATAAACAAGATCACAATCAAGTATAGGTTTCCATTGCCACGAATGGATGATATTATGGACTGTTTGAGTGGAGTTGTATATTTCTCAAAGATAGATCTGAAGAGTGGATATCACCAGATTTGGATCAGAGAAGGAGATGAATGGAATACTACTTTCAAGACAAAGGAAAGACTGTATGAGTGGTTAGTCATGCCTTTTTGGGTTATCCAATGCACCGAGCACTTTCATGCGGCTCATGAACGAGGTTCTGAAAGAATTTCTGGGTAAGTTTGTCATTGTTTACCTAGATGATACTTTGATCTTTAGCAAGACATTGGAGGAGCATGTGATGCATATTCGTATGGTGTTTGGGAAACTGAGAGATGAGAAATTATTAATTAACTTGAAGAAGTGCAGTTTTGTGAAGAAAGAGTTAGTGTATTTGGGATTTGTAGTTTCAGTAGAAGGTCTAAAAATGGACCCAGAGAAGGTACATGCTATACTTGAATGGCCTACTCCAAGGAGTGCTACTGAGGTAAGATCTTTTCATGGTTTGGCTAGCTTTTACAGAAATTTTATCAAAAATTTTAGCAGTATTTGTGGACCCTTGACTGAAACAATGAGAGGGGATAGAAAAGAGTTTAAGTGGACTAATGGGGAAGAAAAGAGTTTTCAATTGTTGAAATAAAAAGTTACAGAATAACCTATTTTAGAACTTCCAGATATTAATAAGGTGTTTCAAGTAGATTGTGATGCTAGTGGTACTGCAATAGGAGCTGTTATGAGCCAAGAAGGTAAACCTGTTGCTTATTTCAGTGAGAAGTTAAATGATGCCAAGAGAAAATATTCTGCCTATGATCAGGAATTTTATGCTATAGTTTAGGAATTAAAGAAGTGGAGACATTATCTGCTTGCTAAGGAGTTTGTTTTGTATACTGATTATCAAGCTTTGAAATATTTGAATAGTCAAGGAAAGTTGAATCAGAGGCATTTTAAATGGGTTGAATTTTTGCAGAGTTATACATTTGTTTTGAAACACAGGAGTGGAAAGTCTAATAGGGTTGCGAATGCTCTTAGCAGAAGGCAACTATTGCTAACAAAGATGCAGATTGAAGTGGTTGGGTTCAAGGAACTCAAGAATTTGTATCCAGAGGATCCTGATTTTGGTGAAGCTTGGATAGCTTGTACAGAACCTGTTACTTTAGACAAGATGAAATGGCTGGATTTCATCATCCAGGATGATATTCTATTTAGAGGGAGTCATTTGTGCATTCCAAGAAGTTCTATGAGGGAGAATCTCATCAAAGAGAAGAATAGTGGAGGATTGGCTAGACATTTTGGTCGTGATAAAACCCTTGCTTTGGTTGGTGACAATTATTATTGGTCACAGTTGCAGCAAGATGTGAAGAAGTTTGTATAGAGTTGTAGAGTATGTTAGATGGCAAAAGGAGTGAAGCAGAATACAGGGTTATATCAGCCATTACCTATACTAGAAAATCCTTGGGAGGATATCAGTATGGACTTTGTTCTTGGTTTACCGAGGACACAGCGGGGACATGATTCAATTTTTGTAGTAGTTGACAAATTTTCAAAGATGGCACATTTCATTCCCTGCAAGAAGACTAATGATGCTATTCATGTAGCAGAATTGTTTTTCAGAGAAGTGGTGAGACTACATGGTTTGCCAAAGACCATAGTTTTAGATCAAGATACTAAATTGGTTGGATATTTCTGGCAAACATTGTGGAAGAAGTTGAAGATAGATTTGAAGTTCAGTTCATTACATCATCCACAGACTGATGGACAGACAGAGGTGGTGAATAGAAGTTTGGGAAATTTGCTGAGAAGTTTGGTTGGAGATAAGCGAACAGGATGGGATTTGATTTTACCACAGGCAGAATTTGCATACAATAATTCTGTCAACAAGAGCACTGGTAAATCACCATTCCAGATTGTATATGGAAGCAGTCCAAGAAATGCATCTGAATTGAGAAAGATAAATAAAGGAGAAATAAGTAGTGCTGAAGCTGAGAATTTTGCAGAACACTTGAAGAACATCCATGAGGAGGTGAGGAAGCATATTACCAAGATGAATGCACAGTATAAGGCTAAGGCAGATGAGAAAAGGAGGCATAAGGAATTTCAGGTTGGAGATGAAGTCATGGTTCATTTGTGGAAGGAGCGATTTTCAGTTGGTACATATAACAAGTTGAAAATGAAGAAATTTGGGCCATGTAAGATACTGAAGAAGCATGATTTAGGAAATGCATATGAGGTAGAATTGCCTACTGAGCTAAATATTTCACCCGTGTTTAACATTTTAGATTTGACAGAGTATCATGAAGGAGGTGTTGAAGATGAGGTTTTAGTAGCACAGTGGAGTATTCCAGCAACCAGTTCAGATATCAAGGAGATTGAAGATATACTAGACAGTCGTGTTGGTAGAAGCACAAGGAATAGGACATATGAAGAGTATTTGGTCAAATGGAAAGGACGACCTATAGAAGATTCATCATGGCTAACAAAGGAGGAGGTTAACCGTCTTGGTTCCTTTGCACACCTGAGTCGTGACAAGATCACTTCTCAAATTACCCCGGGTGTCTGATGCAAGAGCACCCTGGGTGTAAGAGCAAACTTGCATCACCCAAAAAAATATTTCTATTTTTGTATTCAATAAGGGCTATCTTGTGCAGAGTTGCTATTTATGGAAACTTTCTATTTTTAGTAAGTTAGTCTTACGATCTTGGAATGTCTGATTTTACATATGGAGGTTCATCTCAATCATATCAGCCTGCCAGCAAAGTTTCATGGCTAGATCAGGTGTAGTTTTGAAGATATTGAAGATTTTCAGTATTGGCAGTAGGGTACAGAAACTTTGAACTCAGTTTTGAAGGCTTTAGAGGCCCCGGATGAGGTTGAAAATTTAGGTGACAGACACTCTGCATGGGTCAAGCCTGTAGAGCACTTCGTGGCATTTCTGAAATGGGGTTATAATAGTCAATTGGGTCAACTGGTGATGACTTATGGTCTTCGAAAGTCAGGCCACCTGAAATGGTGAAAAATAATTTTCCTTCAAAATTTCTGTTCTGGTTTCAAAAGTTATTTTGAGCCGAATTTGATGTAATAAATTGAAAAATAAAATAATTCTAAGTTGGATCGGCCCTTAGGGCTAAATTTCTAGAACCTTCTCGGGCGGTGGAAATTGCCTATATAAAGAAGGCCCGTAGTGTTGTCTAGGGCAGTTCTGGTTAGTAGATCTGGGTATCGATTCAAGGATTTTTCTTACAGAATATTGTAAGGGAATGCCCATGTGGCTTTGCATATTGTAATTCTGAAAGTTTGTAATTCCACATTTGTGGAGACAATAAGAAGCCAATTTTCTGTTCTTGCATATTATTGTTTTTGTTTCTCTATTTCTGTTGTGTTTGTGGTACTAAGGGGAGCACCCTTCATCACCGGGTCACACCTACCAGTGTGTTTGTAAACCTTTGATAGGGTTGGCTTTTCACAGAGGTTATTTTAAAAGAGTGAAAATATCAGTAGCATGTTACAAAGTGGTTTTTCCCAAATTGGGTTTCCACTATAAATCCTAGTGTTAATTATTGTGTGAATGTTTTGGTGTGAAAATTTCTATGTTTTTCAAGTTAAATACTGTTGGATAGTGGACTACACTATTATATGTTCCTAATATGTATTTTGTAATGACCGAGTAGCTGTTGGTTGTTAGATCTGAGTTGTTGAAGTGTTTAAAATTTTTGTTATACATTTGGACCTGAGAACAACTGATTCACCCCCCCTCTCCATTTTTCTAAATCATATTAACAATTATGCCCACCCTTATTGCAGGTAACTCACATGGAAATAATTAGGTGTGCCCTCAAACTATTAAAATTACTTCTATGCCAAACTCAAATGCTCACAATTCTCCTTTTCCCTCACGATTATGAAAATCTTGTATGCTGGTTCAAAAATCCAAAGTGTACTTTCAAAATACTACACACTCTGAATCTAAATTAGTCATTCTAGAGAGAATAATATGTTTAGTATTCTAGAGAGAATAATATGAATAATACTGCACACTATTCCTAAATTTGTCATTCTTGAATGATCAATGGCAGCAGTAAACATTTTGGCACATAGTTCAGCTGAATGAGATTGGATTCCTAAAGAAGTCAAGGTATCTTCCTCTCTCATCTCATGGGAAAGAAAAATATTGAAAAAAAAGGTCTATCTTTCGACACATTGCCTCTTGAGAAGTCCCTTAGATAACTTTTCTAGCCAATCTAGGAAGAGAATTTACTTGTAAGCCACTTTTTAAACTGGTGCAACTTTTTTGGTAAAATAAAATAAGATGTATTAAAAAAAGAAGGTCCTCAAAAAATGTCAAGTAAAGTGCATTAAGAAACATTAGTGGTCATAATTAAATATTCATATGGAATAATAGTAATGGTATGCCTTAACAGTGTACAGTACAAGATTTTCCTTTATAAGTGAGAACTAAAGCACTGAAAATATTATAATTGATTAAAAATTCATATAACCCATGTTTTTTTATTGATTTCATCTCATGTAGATAGGCCATTGAAGTGTTTCCCTTAGTTACCATTAATGGGTTTGTCCTCCCTTACCAAATGAATATTTGAATGCTTTCTTATTAATAAACAAAACTGAAAAAGGATATCTCAAACATAAGATGGGAACCTAACTTATATGAATATAATGAGAAACACATGGGGAGGTGATAAATAGAACCAGAGAAAGATTTAACGGACTATTATATAACTATGAAAGACAAATTATAATGATATATCAAGAAGTCATTGGTATGGATTATAATTATCAAGCTGGATTGATTTGGTTTCTAGAGTGGCCTGAAATGATTTTAGTTCTTTATACTACAAAACTACTTCTTTATGTTTATGTCTCAATTGAAATTTCATTTCCTTCTGCAGCTCCCAAAATACTCATCCTAAATTCATTTGTAGCCTCTATGAGAGCTACAACAATGCTAGTTTTCTCATTAAACTTTACAATTTTATATAGTTTTGTTGGGTGATGATATCAACACACTACATCCACTAAGTTTTTAATGCTAGCTCTAGTTCTACTATGATAAGTGGTATAACTCCTTCAATTCTCATTATCTCTGTATTTTTTAATTATCATGGTAATGTTTCTTTGGATAAATATTTACAAATATTTTAATCCTCGTTACTAATTCTTGGTTATGTACATTCCAGCTAGATCCAGCCTAACCTCCATATAGGACACATGCCTACCAAAGAAATGTCCACTCTATAACATAACCCATCTAATTCTCCTCCACCTATAGTGGAGCTCTAGAAGCCTATACCTGCATGTGCAGCTGAGAGGGCTAGAAGAAATAGAGAGCCACATAGACCAAAAGAGAAACAATTATTTTTATCTACATATATTTTACATATTTATTGTAATGGTGAAATTTGCAGGTCCATAGCAATTCCTTTCTATTTTGGGCCCATTTTGATGGAATACCTTAATAAAAATATATATCATTAACTGGGACGCTCTTGTGCTAAATTTGATTAATGCCCTGGTCCCTACCATCAACATTTGCTCTCATTTACATATATTCTCACATTGTTTCCATTCATAATCCATTTATTTCAACTATATTCACATCCACTTCCACACGTTCAATGCATGCCTTCAACTGATCATTTTCCCTACCCGATCAATTTTGACATGTTGTAGGATTGACAGATTTATGTAATAAAATAAAAGGAGCATGACCTTCATTTTCCAGTTGTGGAAAATAAGGCTTACATATTCATTGTCCTCAATTCTCTACTTCTCACAAGTGCACAATCATCTCTCATGCCAAACTCATTAAATTCCTAAGACATGGATCATTTTTTGCAAAACCAAGTAAGAAAATTCAAATGGAAGTAGATCTAAGGAGCATTACTTTTGGAACAACCACTCTAACTTATTTAATTTGATGAAATTTTAGAGTCCTATTTTTAGAGGACTTGTGGAGTGCAAGGAATATTGATCTGCAGAATGGTAGACATGTTGCTTTCAATAAGATATGTAGAGAAAGAAAAGGAGGGAGTTAATTATATATTATTTTCAAAACATTTTTGGGGGGAGAAAGACATTCAATTGATGTAACCATGAATCTTTATACCTACAAATTTTATTTGATATTGAAGAAATTCATTCTTTTGTGGCATGGTTAAAGTCTTGTATTATATCCCTTTTCTTCTATTTTTATGTATCACACATGGTAGCCTTAGCATGTTTATAGGTTGCATTCTCAATATGTTATAAAATGTGGTGGTTGTAACAGTTTTACTAGGATTGTCAGTTAGAGTGAAACTTTAATGATTTACACATGATTGGCAATGACATGTTTTGACACAAAAAAGATGTAATGTGTGAATATTGTCCTTCACAAAATGTATAGTGATAGAAGAATGAAAAATAGACCAGCTACACAAAAATTATAATGTCTAAGCTATTTTTGAACTTGGCTTAGCATAGTACTCCATAGGTGTCTTCAAATTGATTTATGTTTTCATTAGTTGTTGGAACAAGAAAACTAATTCCATTTTTTGAGCAAGTAGGGAGACAATAAATTCACTCATCAAGAATGGAAAGCGTATAGAAGAACTACAAATGGGAAAGAAGGGACAATATTGATTCCCAGATGATTGAATCATGTAAGAGATGAAATGCACTCGTAAAAAATGAGTAAAGGAAGAAAGATCACTTAAGAAAGTAAAAATAATTCAAAACTCCATAGAAAAAACTAAGCAAAGGACAAATAGTGTTGCATATTACAACATCATACAAATTAAAATCCAACTATGCAAGATCGAGATGCGTAACATAAAATTCCACATTAGATATCACTATAGTTATAATGCTGACAAAAAAATCACTGTCAAATTTCTTAATTTTCACTCAACAAAAAATTAATAGCAAAAAGGACAGCTGTCAGCCTTTACTTGGTAAACGGATTACAAACTTGATTTTTTTTATAAACGCAAATCGGTTTACTTAAAGAACCTTCCCAGAGCTTTAGTGCCAAATTAATGTGCTTCTTAAGTTCTTTTTTTTTTTAAGTGACTAGAAAGGTAGTTTAAGTATCCATATCGGCTCCCTTTCACCTTAAATCTAGGAGTAAATTGGATGAAGTTAGCTATGAAACCAAACAAGTAACACTTCAAGCTGCACAAGATAATTTTAATGGCTTAAATCTATGGTTTAGATTATGAATCGTAGATATAAAAACAAGAACTTAATAGATGTGTTGTATAATTTTCTACCTTGAAGCATAATTCATAATCAAATCTAATGGCATATCACAGTTTTCCATTTGTAGCATCCAAAGTTTCTCCAACTAGGCAGTGAACCATGTTCAGACAAATGCTTTCTATACTAAAAAGGTAACATCAAAGTTCAAACATACTCGCAAGACACTTCTCCTGCAATCCATAGAATGATATGAAACAAGTTGAAAGCATTTTTTTATCATAAAAGTTCTTTCTCATTCATCTTTCCAGCATATGTATTGGTTGCAAACATGATGTTTTATTCTGGGATGGAAATAGATAAGGATAGCAAGAAAAAGAAAGACATATTTTGGATAGAAGTGCTAAAAGGCCATTTTTTGGGGATGACATTATTTTAAAACTTAAATACATAGTAGCCAGAAACTCCTTTATCCCTCCTCCGGTGTTCATATCCCCATTTCCAATTTGGAGATGTATCCAATACAGCCCGGATACATATCAAATATTGTACCCATGTGTACCCAAAAGAAATTTGATTTTCCAATCATGCCAAATGCTAAATACTATGTGATTTGATTTTTTAAAAATTTGACGTAAATATTCACAAATTAAATCTTAAAAAACTTCATTAATGTGATTTTTTTAAAGCGCAATATCTAGAAAAAACTACAGCTTTCTAAATTTAGTAACCACCTTATGATTAAAGAAGAATCAAAGATAGTGTCTTTAATTTAGTGCATTACCATTAGACTGTTCTTTTTAATGCTATATTTTTAGTTTGATACAGTTTGTTGTATGATCAAAACCTTATACTGTTGCCATTTCTCTATTTGTATGTAGTTTTTGCAGCGTTCTTTTAATTAGAAATAATACAGCTTTGGAAGCCTATGTAATTTTTGTTTTGCAATATAAGGGAAATCGGCATTCTACAAAATAGAGTATCCAGTCTTTCTTCATAACAGAGTTTTATGTGTTTCATATTTTATATTTATTAGCCATTAATTTATTTTCTTTAGTTTTTTTTAAGAGTTGCTTCAGAATTTAAAGTTACATATAGGTAGTGATCCTATCTAGGGCTTAACAAAGTAATATCAGTGAAGATGTCGAGGACTTTGGTGACAACAATAGATAGTAGGGCTTCGGGTGGAACTTCTATGAGTAACTAATGCTCAAAATCCTATGGTACTTGGTAGATGACTCAATCCTCTCTATTATGAATATTCTCAGGATCGCTATCCATTTTCTCAGCTAAGGAGGATACTCGTATTCAAAAGGACGTGACAAAGAATTTTTTATAAAGGTTGAACGGAGAGCTTCTTGCACACACACCTGCCCCTAAAATTCTATGGCGCATATAGGAAAAGACCTTAAATATGAGAGGCCAGAGACTCTATTCATGCTATTTACTAATTCAGAAAAGACTATGATAGTAAAAAAAGGCTTGTGGTCATCATTTTCCATGTTCTTAAAGGTTGAAAGGCTTACATTTTGATACCAATATTTTGTCAAAGGCCTAGAATTGAAAACTATAACATAGTCATTTATAACTTGTATAAACTGTTGAGCTTAAAGCCTTAAAGTCACTAAGAATGTAGATTCATACATGATATTTTGGCGAGAAAACTTCATATACTATAAAGCTAATTCTTTAAAACCAATGAAGCCATAAGTTAGACCTGAATAGTCAGGAAATAATATCCTTTAGGCTTGTGGTGAGAGAATCATTCTATTTGAAAGATTCAATGTTTCCCCAAGGCTTAAGCACTATTGATTTAGTAGATACATTTCCAATAAAACAAATGCAATGGAGTGGTCAAGAAGTGCATTGTACACCTGCTTGTCACACAAATATGTCTTTTGAGGATCGACAAAATGATCGAATACTACTCTCTGCGTATTATATTTCTATAACATATATAATGTTTCTCAACATTTAGTACACATGTATAACATATATAAAAAATACCTCCCTCAAATATTGTAAAGCCGGGAATCGAGCTCAAAATGAGAACTAATAGCCAACAAAAGCAATGCCAGCTAGTCTGATTCACAACACAAAAGAAAAGCGTACCATTCCAAGATAAAACTCTAGATGGGTATATAAACAACTCAGATTGAATGGCTAGAATAAAATTCAAGTGAAAGCTCAACATTTGTCAAGATTCTACTCAAGTTCATGGCTTTCTTCTCAATGAAACCCATGGTTTCACTTTCAAACCTTCACGGTCTTAACACCATAAATCATAATCTATAAAGTATATCAGCTAAAACCTTCATGTAAACACTTAGTCTCTAATGCATATCAGATAATACTAACACTACAAAACTGAATACTGAGCACTGTATAAAGCTACATTAGTTGTGCTTCTCCTCTCTCTGGATTTCTTTTTCTTCTTTACTATATTATCTTGGATTTAAATGGTCTACTAAGAGATCTTTAGAGACATACCAATTTATAGTTTGTACCATTGATTAGTTCCTTGTGAGCATGGTTTCTCAACCACCAGCATTTCCTTTTAAATTGTTGTACTTTTTCTTAGGTGAATCTGCATTTTCAACAAGTAATAACATTAAGGAACTATTCTATCACATGCATTATTTGGAAGTGCACAATTTTTAACTATATACTCAATAAAATTTAGGAAATGTAGCCCGTGTGTTTTTGTTTCTTAGTATCATATATTTTGGTGCTTTTCATAAGGTAGCTCAGTTCATTAATTCAGTTTGATAGAATTAAAATTCAAGCACCATATTTTCTCTAATATGCTTTTAGAATCTCTCTCTCTCTCTCTCTCTCTCTCTCTCTCTCTCTCTCTCTCTCTCTCTCTAACTTGAACTTGAACTCGAAACGTTTTGATTTCCAGTTTATCATAATCAAATTTTATCTTCTATTTTTTTGTTGGAAGTCTTATTTACATATATTAAAGTGACATATGTTTAAGTATCTGTCACAATAGTAGCATGGATCTGTAACCCCAATATCCATGCACAAGAAGTAATGTCTCAAGGAAATAGAATTAAGCTATGAAAAAAGATTCTGCTACCCACAACATTTACTGACCAATACCCTTTGGTGCATGCTTAAAAATATGTGGAAACAGCTATAGACTTAGATTGTTTAATTACTTGAGGCCAAAGATAAAGCATGGAGGATTCCCAAAAGAAGAATATAATACCATTGTCAAACTCTATAATTGTAGAAAAATAATACATAGGTTATTGAAATTTTGACCTCACACTAATGCTTCAAAACATTTTTGTTGATTATGTACGTTATTGAATTCCAAAATGGTTTAACTTTATATTGAATGTTGTTGCATGCCATTCAAAAAATAAAAATGAACCATGGCTTTTCCTGTGGGGTCCTCACTTCAGAGAAGTTTGAAGTTACATCTGATGAATGTCATCTCTTTTGTTGAAAAACATGGCATTGTTATGGTGTTAAAATATGGACTGCAATAAAGGGGGGTGCTAGGATAATGTTGAAATTGATTTTCCCATTGTATTTGTCTAGAAGATCTACATGAAAGGAAAGAAACACAACAAAAAATATTTGAAGTTAGAGATTATTTCTTCTATTTCCCTTCTCAAGAAGTTCACACCTTACAAAACATTCAACATTATGAATGGGAAAAAAACCTCTTCCAACAATATAGTTTTCAGTCCTAACCTTGTTTTGAATGAGAAACACGTGGACTTTGATGATGACACCATTTGTTTACCAACTTTAATTTTGTTGTAGCTCATCCTATAAATGCATCAACACGTCTCATGTAAACATTTAATAGTTCATCTAAGATGCTTTAGAGTTTTCCATTATGTGATAGAGTTTTCAAGAAATTTTATGATAAATAGAGGAATTGAAATTACAAGCATTTCAAAGATTCTTTAAGAAATTGAACAACCACTTCAATGTTCAAACAAGATCAATAGATAAATTATTTTAATTTCAAAGCTTCATTGAGCATTTAGGCTTTTGAAAATAATAAACTAGCCCCATTAAGCATGGAATGGAAAGTTCAGTTTTATTCAAGCTTCTTTCTCTATCACATACTTGTGGAAAGTGGAAAAAGATTACAGTTAGAACTGGAAAATGATAGGAAATAATTTTAGAATTTAATGGAAGCTTGCAAAATAAACTCCCTATGTAGGATTTAGAAAAACTAAGAGTGCTTAAACTAGAATAGAATTGGTAGGGGAAGCAATAAATCCCAGTGTTTCACCTATGTGAACATCGTGAGTTTGGACTTTCTGTATTCAATCTCAAATTATGATGCTTTATCTATATGAGTAAAACAATACATGCTCACTAAAAATGAATTGTTCTGAATTACCTACACATGACAAAAAGGAGTATGAAAATGGATTGTTCCAGCATATTGGCATGCCTTATTAAGAACCTAAACCTATGAAAAAGTGACTTCAAACCCCAATATTCTCTTTGTTATCCTAGTTGTTGAGGATGACCTAAAGTTGGCGGAATACCAATAGGCACCCCTTATTCAATTAGATAGAGGAGTTTCAAACATCCTAAAGGAAACTATAAGCTAGTAATGCTGACTTTTGAAGAAACAAAAGACAGAAAAAATGTTGAGCATGATTTATTATTTACTTTGAAAGAACTTTAAAATGAGAATATAGTAAATGAAATGTAGTGGAAATCCTTTTTTCCCTGTAGTTACCTTAGGCAGCAAGTTTGAGAGGCAACAAGTTTGAGCGGTTGTAACTTTCTTCTCTTATCTCGACACCCAAATGAGGGTTCAAAAGTACATCTTCAAGAGAACTATTGAAGTTCCTTGCACTTATTTGTCTTAAAGAGCTTGAACTATTTAAATCATCATCATTTTCTTGATTTTTTAAAGTAGTTTTAGCTTCAGACTCAAAGGATGTTAAATCATCTTCTTTGAATGAAAAATATCAGTGCTTTTTTATGTTGATAATCTTCTTAGGGTTTTCAAATTACTTCAGGAATATTCTTCTTGACATTTCTCTATCTAGTCAGCATTTGAGTTCTATGCAAACATATTTCTATGAAAATCCCTCATTATTTCACTCTTTTTAGGCTTCTTGTCACTTGCTAGAAATCTAGCAGATTTCTCAAGTATAAAGGAGACATTAGACACCAAGCTTTTCATTGAAGAGTTAGAATTTATAGAAGAATTTACATCAGCAATGGTCTCCAAAATTGAGAGAGCTTTCAACCCAGAAATTGGAGCTGCAAATCTTTTTAGCTCTATTTCCCCTGAGGCTTCGAAGAGCATCTGGTTGTCTAGCGATAATTGATCCCGTGACCTCCTCGTAGATCTTGAGCGTGAGATTTGAGACAAAACTTATTTGACGTCAATGACCTTGTTAGTTTTATCATCTGGATAAACCTCAAGAACTTCCTTTTCTCCATTCCATTTGTGGCTATTGGATTTTGCAGCTACAACTTCTTCATGCAAAGACTTAGCATGTTGTCCTATTTTTTAAGTCGGAGCTCCTCTGCAAGAAAGCATCTGATCATGTATATAACTTTAATTTCCATTAGTTTGATAGATATTTTGAAACCCTTGATGGCCATATTTTCCCCCTTTTCAATCGAGACATCTTCCAATGGGATGAAATTAGTTTCTCACTTCAATTTTATTTTTACAAACTTAACATTATGTGACAAAAAAGTCAAAATAGAAATTGCTAAGATAAAAATAAAATAAAATAAAGACAATAATGAATGTTTGTCTTAGAAAATGTCTTAAAAGACCTTACTATGTAGTAGTGTATTAGTGTGTTCCTTATGTCAATTTACCATATTGTATGGATGTTAAATGTATGTAATCCTATTACTGCACATTGTTTGATTTCATTCAAAATGTATACATAGAAGAGACTAAAGACTAGAGGTCAATAAATTCACATTTGAAAGTACTTAAATGTGTCTAATAGCAGAGCATATTATATTTTGTTTTTGTTTTAGCTTATATGTTTTTCTGTGGAGGTTTTATGATAATATCAACATGTCAAAAAAAATAAGTTTATTATATCAACACAATATATATGCACAGATAGAAAAAATAAAATTAAATATAGAGGGATGGACAAAGCACAGAGTCATTTAGAATCTATTTGATTTCGATGGATAGTTATTTTCTAGTAGACCTTAATATTATATTTAAATTTATTTTCTTGATGTTCTTGCTTTACCAAAAACTTGATATTAGCAAAAAATAAAATAAAATTACAATATGCATTTTAAAGCCAATATAGACTCACCAAGCTCATAAACCTTTCCATTTAGGTACATCTCTTAGTACATTGTTCAAATCCATTAAGTGCTCAGTCAAACCTACAAGTGAGTCAAAAGATACCTTGTAATTGAAATAAATGTAAAATGAATAGAAAAATTTGAGACGTACCATTATAACAAGAAAATATGACCAGTGATACTAAAACATTGCAAAGTGATAATGAAATTGAAAGGTGAATATCTCCTAAAACAAATAGCATTCTGCTAAATAGAAAATAGAAAGTAAAACCCTAATTAGTATCACAAAGAGAAGAGCAATAAATGTGTCATAGAAAATTAAATTATTCAATTTCATTGTTCAATTTACCTTTGGGAGAAAAGAAACACACAAAATACAAAGTTGATAGATAAATTATCTGGAAACCTCCAGAATTATATATATAAATCGTTTAGGCAGTTTTCAAAAGTGGCAACTATTATTTGAAAGGTGCACTTGTCAACCATAGCTAGGAACAGTGCCAACTCACTAAGATAGGCATACAAAAATTCCCATAGATGAATAATCTTGCAAGTACATCTCTTAGGCGGTTTGCTTCAAGGCAATTTGGTCGAGAGAAATCTTGCGGTGTTGTTGCTAGAGCATTATGGCCTAATGCGAGTAGGTTAAGGAGGATAATGAAGGTTGCGAACACCATTTGGAAGTACTCAGGAAATGATAGAAAATGAGGGCTCTAGGAGAAAAAGCTCCCACAATAAAGCCTATCAGCTTAATAATATTAGCTTAGTTATGATTTTATGTATAATTTGGTACTTTAACAATTGTAATATATAACTAATTTTAAAGTCTATGAAAACAATTAATTATATTAGCTTAATTATTATTTTATTTATAATTCGGTAGTTTAACAATTGCAATATATAACTAATTTTAACGTCTATGAAAATAATTAGTTGTCTAAAATAAGTATAAAATTTTAATAGAAAATTTATCATTTAAATAAATAGGTAAAACACAAAATTTAATCTAAGAAGATATTTTGTAATATTTGAAAACAATTACTATAAAATTTGTTCTAAAATTTTTAATGAAATTTAGTTATAATTTTTTTATCAAATTTAATGAATTTGAATTTACCTCTATATTTTGGAAGCCAAATATTCTTGCACAACTAAGAATACTTGAGAAATTCATTTGACTATAGTATAGTTCACATAGATTTATAACTATGCACATGCAATGCCGACATCTAATAGAAACCATGACATAATAAGAATGTCATAGTTTGTCTGTCTTAGACACTTTATTATATTTTATGAAATTTGAACACTTCAAAATATTAAATCCATATTGTAAATTGAATCTAATTTATTCTAGAAGTAACTACTTAAAAACAATAAAGCGTGAGTAAATATTTGTTTGATGGTAACTATTCCTTGTGATTCTATCTCTAAATATTGTTTATCGATCAATTTTGAAATAACCTGAAAGCTAGATTTATGGCATGAGATAGGTGTAGATAGATTTCTCATGCAATAAGCCTATTGATGAACAAACATTACTGGTGAAATGAAACTTCTAAGTATATAAGTCTATGATATTATCAAATGTTATTATAAAAGAGTAATAATAATTTATTTAGTCATTTTTGTTTGGATGACTAAATTTTTAGTCATTTATTTATTCATTTTATTTGGGTGACTAATTATTAGTGACTAATTGTTTAGTCATTTATTTGGTCATTTATTTAGTCATTTATAGTTTTCTGACCTTGTGAGTTTACCCGATGACCAAATTAGTCATTTATTTAGTCATTTATACTTGTGAGTTGCAAATAACTGGTAGAATTTGATTAGTTTTAGTCATGTGACTAAAAAATTTAGTCACGTGACTAAAAATTTTAGGACCACATAGTCATTTATTTTCCAAATTCTACTAGTGCTTACTACAATAATTCGAGCTATCGACACTTAGATTTGGTCGTAATATGATCACTCTACAATATGATTTATTTAGTTTTTTATATGCTCTATGTTTTTCTTTAGTCTCCACCTCCTATGTTCACCAAATGAAGGAAATTAACTATTTTTTTGAGCTGCCTATAAATATAGGTCATGCAATTTATTTTGAGTGTTGTCACTAAAGTTATAGCAGAGAACTCTCTAAAGTTGACAGTTATATGGATTTTATTTAAATTAATAAAATATTCCATGTATGTTGTAGCATATCGTTATTTAATTTTTTTGTTCTCTTTACTTTCAAGTGTTCTATTTTGATCTATTTAGTACTCTATTCTATTGTGATTCCCTAGTTCCTTCAAATTGGTATCAGAGATGAGGTTGAGGATTTTAAGGGTGAAGAATGTTTATTAGAGTTGGACATTATTGCCTCAAGAAGTTGTGCATACTACCAGCAAGCTGAAGATTACATCCATTTAAAATTTGATGTAAGATGGCTTCAAATAGTTCAGCCCAACCTCAGGTTCCTATTTTGACTGAGAAAAACTATGATTCCTAGTGTATTAGAATGAGAACATTTCTTCGTAATGATGGTCTTTGGGGATTCATAACTGATGGATATCGAAAGCCTCCTAATCAAGCAACAGAGTTATCTCTATCAAATGTTGATCAAAATCTATTAAAAGAGAATCAAAAGAAGGATAATACAACTCTTGCCCTTATTCACCAAGGCTAAAATGAGAGCATATTCCCAAAGGTGTCTAGTGTAGAGTCTTCAAAGAAGGCTTGGGACACACTAGATACTTGTTACCAAGGTATGTCCAAGGTGAAGACTGTTAAATTGCAAAACTTGAGGATATATTTTGAGAACATGAAAATGAAAGACAACGAGACTGTGGATGGTTTCATGACTCAGGTCATAAATATTATCAATCAATGAAGACAATATGGTGATGAACTCTTAGATAAGAGAGTTATTGAGAAATTTCTCAGATATTTACAAAAGAAGTTTGAAACTATAGTTGTTCCTGTAGAAGAGTTTAAGGACATGAGAAAAATGCATATAGATGAACTAATTGGTTCATTAATTGCACATGAATCAAGGATGAAAAGGTATGATGATAATCCATTGGATATGCTTTCAAAACTCAACTAAAAATTACCATATGTAGAGACAGAGGTCGAGGAAGGTTTAGTAACAATGGAAGAGGAGGCAAAACTATTAATCAAAGAGACAATATAACTGATTTGGAATTTGAAAAGAATTTTCAAAGGAGTTCTTCTAACTTGAGGGGGAGTAAGAGTAGAAACTAGCAAAAAGGTAACCAAAGGTATGATAAGTCAAAAGTACAATGCTTTACTTGTAAAAAGTATGGTCATTTTTCAAATAAGTGTTGGAAGAAGCAAGCAGATGCTAGTAAGAAGTATGCACATATTATAGATGAATCTAAAGATAATTAGAAACTTATGTTTCTGACCTGTAATGTAACACAAGAAATTTTAAATGGTATTTGGTTTTTGGATAGCAATTGTAGCAATTATATGATTGGAAATAGAGATTTATTTGGCAGTTTAGACACAAATATTCAGTCTAAGGTAATGTTGGGAAATAATAATAAGGTGAGTGTTAATGGTAAAGGAGTGATTTCTATGTATATGAAGAGTGGTGAAAGAAGAACAATAGATATGTGTATTATGTACCTAGTTTAAAATGCAATTTATTTAGCATTGGATAGCTAATAGAGAAAAGGTGTAGATTTTTCTTCAAAAATGAGGTATGCACAATCATTAATAAGTATCCAAGAAAGAAGCTGATAGAAAGAGTAGAGATGACTAAGAATAGAATGTTTTCACTCACTATAAGAAATGAACTTTCTAACTCTTTGAATATTTATAAAGTTAAGAGTTTAAATGAGTCATGGTTATGGCATTTAAGATGTGTCCATTTACACTTTGGTGGTCTAGATTTGTTTTAGAAAAATCAGCCGGTCAAAGCATTGTCAGTGTTCATTAACCGGAAAACTCATGAAAGTTGCTTACTTGCAAAAACTCATAGATAGAATTTTTTCTTGAATTTCATATAGAGAAAAATATCCATAAGAGATTGTACACATAGATTTGTGTGGACCGATGCAAAAACCATATTTGAATGGTATGAGTTATTTTTTAACCTTTATAGATTATTATAGTTGAAAGATTTGTGTTTATCTTTTGAAGAAAAAGTCTGAATTTTTTGGTATATTCAAAACGTTTAAAGTTATGGTTGAAAAGGAGAGTGGAAAATATATTAAACTTCTAAGATCAGATAGAGGAGGTGAATATATGCTAAATGATTTCATTTTTTTAGAATCATGGAATCAAGAGACAACTTACTGCTCACTTTACTCGACAACAAAATGGAGTAGATGAAAGGAAGAATAAATCCATTATGAATATGGCTTGGAGTATGTTGAAGGAGAAGTATCTATAAAATAATTACTAGGGAGATGCAGTTATTTTTTTAGTCTATATCCTAAATAGGAGTCCCACTAAGAGTTTGAATCACCGTGTTCCTCAAAAAATGTGGAGTGGTAAGAATTGCAACATATCTCATTTGAAGATTTTTAGGTGTGTGGCTTATGGATATGTATCCAAAGAGATGAGAAGGAAGTTAGATGATAAGAGTGAGAAGTGTATTTTTATTGGATATAGTGAGGATTCTAAGGCATATAGACTCTATAATCCTATCACCAAGAAGAATATTGTCAGTAGAGATGTTGAGTTCATGGAAAAAGAGTCTTGGGATGGAAGTGTAGATAAATCTATTATAGAGGGAGCTATTTTATCTCATGGAGATGATTATGAAAATGAGAAAGCCATACAAGATGGGTAAATGATTCCACAAGAACATACACCTCCAATAAGTACTCCAGAAAAAAAAACTCCAAGTGTTGCCCCATTGCAGTTCAGAACACCTAGAACTCAAGAGCATGGTGAACCATCTAGTCATGGTGGATATCAAATAACATAATCAAAGGTTAGTAATAAATCAAATCCCACATTAGCTCCATTAAGGAATAGAATCAAAGGTTAGAACACTAGAAGTTTAAGAGATCTATATGATCAAAATGAAGAATTAGATCAAGTTTCAAATTTTGTATTGATTGCATATGATCCTGTTAACTTTGATGAACTTGTAAGAAGAGGTTTGGGTAAAAGCCATGAATGGAGAGATTGACACCATAGAGAGAAATAACATATGGAATCTTGTAGATTTACCTGAAGGTAAAAATAGTATAGGTGTTAAATGGATTTATAAGACTAAGCTAAAATGTTGAAGGTGAGGTTGAGAAACACAAAGCAAGACTTGTAGCTCAGGAAGTTAGTCAACATCTTGGTATTGATTATAATGAAAATTTTGTACCTGTAGCCATACTTGACACTGTGAGAATGGTGTTGGCTATTGTAGCACAAAATAAATAGAAAATGCATCAAATGGATGTAAAATATGTATTTTTAAATAAATTTTTGGAAGAATAGGGTTATGTTAAACAAACTCCAGGATATGAGATTGAATGAAAAGAAGATAATGTCTATAAGCTAAATAAGACATTATATGGATTGAAACAAGCTCCCAGAGTGTGGTATACTGGAATTGATGAATACTTGAATAGAAGAGGATTCAACAGGAGTCAAGAAGGAAATTTTTTTATAGTTTTGTTAGAATAATTAAGAGGGGGGGTGAATCAGTTAAGTCAGATATCCTATAGTCCCAATCTTACAGATGTACTTATCAAAACTTTTTCAACAATTTATGCAACTTGATAAGATAAAATATCTAATTGTTTGTTCATTTATAGAATACCAGTAATTATCTAAACTATGATTACCAATTAAATCAAAATGAAGTATGTAATGTATGATAGCAAAACAATCATAAGAAATAACACATAAGATAATGATTTAATGTGGAAACCCTACTAAGGTAAAAATCACCTCAGACTGGTAATCCAAAATATTTCACTCTTCTTAAGTGAGCTCAGTTAAGAGCCAACCTTGTTAAAGGTTACAAAACACAATGTTATGTGTGACCTGGTTAGAGGATTTATCACTAACAGTTAACTTTTGACCAGCATGCACTATGGGGTCAACAAGATAATAATTAACATTCATGAAATTTCATATGGTAATACAAAATACTATCAAGTCTACTTGGTTAAGAGATTTTATTGAATCAATGGTTAAACTGATACAGTACTGATCTGATTCAAATATAACTCAATTGAAAATATTCAGATCTATGCTAAGCTCATAAAACTCATCTGATCATTAATTAATTCACTTCCTCATATTTACCCAACTTACTTCACTTGGTGAATAGTTCTCTGATGCTCAGTTATGATTGTAGCTCAGTTCTATCTGTAACAAGTTTGATCAGGAATGAATGAATAAAGTCTTCACACAAAATCTTTGTAGTCTCTATTTGTCCAACATGTTTCAACAATGAAACTCAAGTCTCGTATATAGATGTGTAAACCATTTTCATATTAGCCATCAGATTTTGCCTCTTAATCTCCTTCATCCATTTTTCCTCTTAAACCTTTCTCGAAAGATGTGACATTAACACATTTCAATATCTTCCATTATATCTTCTCTTAATTTTGTTAGTCATTGATCTTATAATAAACTTCATCCTTTACATCAAAATCATAAAAATTTCTAGCTCATCAATTTTAGTCAGCTATTCTTAACATTTAATGTTTACATCAATACTCAATTAATATTGAAATGTGTTAGTGATAACTAACTCAATTAATACTATCACTCAGTATATACAAGATGACTCGGTATATACAAAAATCTTCAATTACGGACCACATTAACTTGTTCAGTTCTAATCTCTTCTTCATAATAGAGTAATGTAACATGCTCAAGTCAATAATATAATGCCATAGACTCATCAATAAGTTACCCAATGTATTCCTTATCATTATCTATCATATCAATCTTTTCTTCATCTAGATACCTCATTTATTCACCATTTATTTCTTCTAGAGATGTTCAGATGTTTGTAACTATCATGATAAGTAAAGTCAAGACTAGTTGACATCAATGACAACATATTGATTGATTTAATCATCTTACATGTCACTTTGATAGCTCGGTGATCTCTAATCACTGTCTCCTTGGTTCATCAAGATATTCAATCAGTTGTAGGTCATCAATCTCTTCCTTTGGCATTATTGGAAACACAAACAATATGAAATATGTGATACCATACCAAACATGTATTCTACAACTATATAGGTGTATGAAATGAAAATATGGACCTATTTGCTACAAATAAAAAACACAAACACACCAAACAAAAACACATTAGATGTTAGTCATTTCAAATGCAACAAAAGAAGTAATCTTTATTACAACCTCTGATGAGCTAAAACAAGGGCGCCCAAAGCCTTTTTTTATTTTCTCTTTTAAATTATTGTGGGTATTCTATCCTAACACACAAAAAAAATGTAATATAATGCAAAACTATGGGATGAAAGCTAGATGATGGTGAAGGGATTTGAGAACAAGTATGAGGAACTTGTCCCAAGCTTCACAAATGATGAAGATAAAATGATGCGAGATTAATTCAAGAATATGATAATGAAAATAAGATTAAGATCTATGATAATGCAACAAGATCTAGATTAGAAACAAGATTAGAATGCAAGGAAGAAAAGAACTAGAATGTTTAAGAAAGAAAGATGCATAAGAATTAAGAGATTAAGAAGAATAAGAACTTAGACCTAAAATGAGGAGTGAGGCCTCCTTTTATAGAAAATGAAAAGAATTGGATGGTAGAGATTAAGAGGAAAAATAATGAGTGTCTAGGATTAAAGGTTAGGTAGGGTTTGGAAAATATGAAGAGGCAAAATGAAATGAGTGGATAGGATTAAGAGGCAAAAGGATGAGTGGCTAGGATTAAGAGGCAAAAACATGCAAAACTCAAATTTCACTTTTAGAGGGAAAGAGAAATTTAAAAATGATTGGTGGAGAAAAGAGATGGGGAGGTGGCCACCTTGGAAAAGGTGATTGTGCACATGTTTAGAGATAATCCACCTTTTAATCAAGATTACAGGAATACTAGAAAAAGGTAAACATAGGAAAAAGGAAAAAGGAACTAAATTAAAATAAATTTAATTTAATCATAGTTTAGAAGAACTTTAGGCTAGTGGAGTAAAATAAAATGAAAATATTATTTTATAAGAGGAAATGGAGGGATAATATATTAAATTGAATTTAATATATTTAAATATTTAAATAAAATTTAAATAAAAAGGGAAAATGAATTTATTTAATTAAAGTAAATTTAATCAAATAAATAGAGGAATATAACAATTATAGTCAATTAATAAAATTAACCATAATGTTAAAAGGAAATATTAATAAAAATTAACATTAGTGTGAATGGACAATTTTAGGTGTCTACATTTTGCCCCTCTTTGATGTGGTGTCGAAATCGACATTGCATTAAAGAAGAAGAAAACAAGATGCCCTAGGAGTGGTGCCTAAGTGATGATAGGAAGAGGATGAGGATGGTGCCCCCTCAAGAAAATTGAGAAAAAAATTGATTTTGACAATTTTCTCGAAAAAGAAGTGTGAGGATAGAGGAAGTGAATAAAAGAAGGTCTCAAATGCAAAATGAACCTAAATGAAAACTATCATTTTGTCAATATGGGAGAGCATATCCTTTTTTTTATATTGTTCTTGACATTATGCAGCACGGTATGAAGAACCAAGATGATTATGTGCCAAGTACATGATCAAAAAGGTCAAATACAACCATATACGTTATGACACATGTTAGGATAATAAGCAAAAAATGCAAATATTAACAAATAGAAGAGAACACAACAACACATAATTTAACATGGTTCACCCAATCCTTGGGCTACATCCACCAATAGCGAGTCCAATATCTTTATTATTATCTAGCGATTACAATCTGAAACCTACAACTCAATACCGCCGCAAGAAGCTACAATAATCCCTCATACGATGAATCTCAAACCCTAAGCCCTTTTACAAGTATTTTTGACATAACAAAATTAGGGCAAAAATACTCCAACTAATAGAAAATAGATGGCCCCTTGACCCCACCTGGGGCGCTGCCCTAGGACCCCACAAGGGGATCTGCCCCTTGACCCCGTGGATAAGTCTGATTAGGCTCCACATACATAACAACACCATGATATGGAATACCATGATGTCCCTATGAAAATAGGATGCAAAGACTATGATAGATGCAAAAAATACTAATGCATACAAGAAACAAGCAAGCATGCACAAAAAACCAAAAGAAAACCAACATATTGCCCCTAGTCAAGATGAAAACCAATTGATTGACTGATTGATTGAGTGATTGAGTGATTGGGAGGGTAGGGCCTCAAGGATTGGGAAGGATACATCCCATGATGATGATTGGATTTGAAATTGATCAATTGATTATCAACTAATTTTCTTTAACATGATGGCTTGATTAAAGATTAACATGCTAGATTGAAAGATTGGATTGCATGGATTAGTATTGATAGCACTTGATTGGACTGACTTGGGATCTTTTGGATTATAAGGAATTTTTAATTTTTATTTTTTAATTTTTTTTAGGATCATATATCATTTTTAAAAGAAAATTTCAGGATCATTTTATATTATTTTGGGATTTTTTAAAATTTTAAAATTTATTTTGATGAGAAGATTGGATAGAATGGAATTGGAAGAGAAGATGATATTGAAAAGAATGGAAGGGGAATAAATGGATTGGACTAGAAGGTAAAGAGATTTAATGGAAAAGATGGTTTCAATAAGATGAAAGGATGAAGGGATTGGATAGGATGGGATAGGAAAAATGATAAGTGGATTGGAACCAATGACAAGGGATAACCAAGGAATGATAGAGGATGGAAGGATGGAGAGAATCTTTGGTTAGAAAATGAATGGATGGAAAGGATGGATTAGATAGGAGATAGATGGAATGAATGGATAGGTAAGGGTAGGATATGGAAGACTATAGGATGGAGGATATAGGGGTGGAGATCCAAGAACTATGCAGAAAAGAAGTTAAATGCCCCACACTTGAAGGAGGAGAATGAAGGATGGAAATATGGAGAATAAAAATGTATGAAGTGGATGGATAATGCAGAAAGGATATTTATGGAGGAAGTGAAGACTTGTGTTGTCCAAAGTATGCATGGATATTTTCTTTGTTGTTTAGTACCTCTATTTTTTATGAAGGGAAAAGATAAGGAAGTGGAAAGTGGATGGATAAGAGATATGAGATGGAGTGTATGAAGACGATAGGGGATAATTATATAGATAGAGGGAATTGGATAATAGTTAATGGATGCAGGAAATTTATAGGATAATCAAGATCAAGGACATAGGAATGCGTATGGACTCAAAGACTATTATGAATAAAGGATTAAGGGAATGAATATGATGCGGACTACAAGATGGAGGTTAGGGATGTCAAGATGGAATATGTGAAAATGGAAGGAACTATGCAAGAAAATGGATGGATAAGGAGTAAGGGTTATGAAAGGTACATATGGATAGAGGGGATGCATAGGATGGTCAAGATCAAAGATGGGAAACAAAATGATAATGAACTTAGATAGGACAATGGATGGTGGATATTATGGTAGCATTGAATGGATGGAGCTTTCCCCCAAGTATGAAGAAAAACTAGAGGGAGGGATTACACATGACGTCTTTTTGCCAGGTTTTCATCATGGTACTTGCCCAAGGCACCTGATTACCAAGTTTTCACCATTGGATGACTTATTTTTTCTTTTTCTTTTTTTTTAAATTTTTTTTAATCTTTTTTTTTAGAATTCAAGCCTGATGGTCTTTGGATAATGTTCCTTCAGAAAGATATGCTATGATTGGCCAATGTCATTGAAATATAAGCTAAAAGATGCTAATAATGGTGACGATAGGGGAAATATATTGAGTTTAAGGTAGATGATGGCTAAGGATTTATGTGTAAGATGGGGTAAGAGGAATGGGAGGATATGATATGGAAGGATAGGGAGTAGATATAGGAGTTGGATATTGGATAGGGTATTGAGAGGTTTGTGTGGGAGTAGGTGGAAATGATGGCAAGATCAACATCCACACACACCTTGAAGGGTAGTGGATAGGTGAAGGGAGAATGAATTGGCTAGCCTGAGGTTTTGATGTAGGAAGTGATGTGGATTTTGGGACACATGGACCCAAAATAGATGGAGGAGAGAATTGAAGATATTTTCAATAATATGAAGTGGAATTCTTTGGAAGCTTTAATATCAACTTTGATTTTTCTTTTATATTCCAGTCCTTTAAAAGAGACTTGGGAATCCACATAGCTTTTGATTTTTCTTTATGAACTTATGTGCTTTTGATTGCAATTCTTCCATGATGGATTTAGGAACCCATATTTTCTTTGATTTTTTATTTTTCTTGGAAGATCCTTGTGGTCTCTTTAGTATTTCCCTTTTCTTTGTAGCCACATTTCAATTAGATAGGACATGGTGATCTTCATATATAACTGGATTCTTGTATTTTGATTTTTATGTTGTGCATCCAAATTGCTTCCAAAAGAGTTGAGAATTATGGATGAATGGGGCTCATATACTAGGTTTTGATGATTGGATAGATAGAAATGTCTCAAGGATGCATGTCTTTGTTGATCTTGAGGTATGGTGGAAGAAATAAATGATGAGCTAGAAGTGAGAGGTATAGTGTATGGAGGAACATAAGGGCCTAAAATGGATGGAAGGGATGAAGGGTTCAACGTTGGGATATAAGGACCCAAAATGGATGGATGGGACGAAGGATTTCCTTTAGGGATATAAGGGCCCAAGATGGATTCGTAAGATAATGAAGGAATATGTTTACACTTGAATGGAGGTATATAAGGTGTAGGATGGATATGAGCATCTGTAGAGTGAGAAATATCACCAAGACCATCATGTGTAGGGTTTTCTTGGTCCTCAAGAGCCTCTTTAATAGGAATAATAAGAGCTTGAGGAGGAATAGGATCTTGTGAAGTATTAGGATCTTGTGGTGGAGGATCAAGAAGGAGAGTGGGATCTTGTGGAGGATTAGGATGATGAGGGGAATTAGGGGGAATGATGGGATCTTGAGAGGGATTGAAATCGTGACACGGAGATGAAGGGGTACTTTGATCTTGACTTTGGGAAGGATTATGTGGTGGAGTGGAAGGGATTGTAGGATCTTGAGATGGAAGGCTATTATGGAATGGAGTGGAGGGAATGCCTTGATCTTGATTAGGAATGGAATCATGAGGTCAATCAAGAGGGATAGGTGGATTTTGAAAAATAAGGGGATCAAGGAGTGGAGGAATGCTTGGAACTAGAGGATAAGAGGAATATTTTTTAGCATACTTTGGGACAATTTCTTGACATGTGTGGACTTGTGAGGGTGATGTGATGGAGGCATTGGAATCTTTAACTTTAATCTATCCTTTGTCAATGAGGTCTTGGGAAAAGTTTTTAAACTTTAAGCACTTCTTGATATCATGACCCTTGATGTGATGATAATCATAATATCCATTTTCATTATACCAAATGGGTTTGGGTTGACTCTCATTAAACAGAATAGTGTTTGGAAAAACCATCATGTTTTGGTCAACAAGTTGGTCGAATATGACATCAAGAGGGTACGCAAGGGGAGTGTATTGTCTAGCTTTACGTGATTGTGAAGCTTTGGTGGATAGGAATGATGTGGTTTTTGAAGGATTAGGATTGTGTGGAGGTTGATGATTATGTGGAGGATTGGGGTTTGATGGTAGATGATGATTATGGATTTGGAGAAAGGGGGGAGGACACCTATCTTCAAATGAAAACTTTTTCTTTTGACCTCCATTTTGTAAGTTAAGGACAATTTTTTTAACCTCTTTAATTTCTTGGGAAAGGTTAAGCATGTGAGAGGCATTAAGGGAATGATGGAAGGAATCATGTGTGGATGAAGGATAACGAGGTGGATTTCCCTTGTCAAAGGTATAGGAAGGATAAGGAATGTGATATGAATTGGGATTGGAAATGACTTGAGGATTGAGATTGGTAGGTGGGTTGGAGTGGAGGTATAGTTTGGAGATTAGTATTTGAAACTTTAAATTCATCAACCATGTTGTGAAACCAATCCATGTTCATGATGGTTGAATTAGAGATTTTGGATTGGATTAGAGGAAGATGATGTAGAGGAATATTTGAATTAAGAATGGAAGATTTGATGATGGATGAAATATGAACTTAGGACTAGGAGAAAGGTTGGATTTTGATTTAAAAGGGAGGGGCCTCAAGGATTTTAATATAATTGGATGATGGATTTGATTGAATTAGAGGGCAGGGGCTCAAGAATTTTGATCAATTTGATTTGATTTTAGTTTTGGATTTGTGGGGGCAGGGCCTCAAATTTGGATTTGATTTAATTTAATTTGAATGATGATGATAAAAGCCCAAAGATGATGATGGTGCTCCTAAGTCAAAAGTGGAAGATTATAAGATGGCATTGATAAGGCTTGGATTAAGAATGGATGAAGTAGAAGGATAGATTAGGGATGTTTGAAGATAAGTGGAATGGATGATGTGATTGATTTGGATAATAGGGGATATGTGGATTGAATTAGACCATAGAAAGCAATAATACAGTGTGCATGCCCACAAATATTTTCACGGGTTTAGTACAAGTGAAGACACATCCAGAACATTCTACCTAAGGTAAAAAGGGAGGTGTTCCAACCTTTTCCCACAACTTGATGATATTATCCCCATAATTAAGTGGTTGAATGGCCTTTCCTAGGACTATGCAAGTTATGGATCAATTGGGAAAGAACAATGCTTGTGGAACATGTCTTTCCATAGTGCCATATCCAAGCTTTAGCGTCCAAGGGAACACATATGGTGAGTATCTTGGGGTGATCTGGGTAAGTCCACTTGGATCAATCCTTTCACAAAGGAAGTCACATGGCTAAAATGGTTGGCCTCTAAGTCCTTAGGTGTCTAGTAAGGTCCTTTGTTCATGACTATCCCTTGTAGTTCCACAAGAAGAATCAAGGCCTATAGCCCTACAAGCATCCAAAAAGTATAGTCTCATAAGAATGATTCAGACCTCTCAACCCTATACTAGATGAGCATATTCCCTTTTTAGTAAACAAGATTAATACCATTAATGGCCCTACAAGTGCCTAATCAAATGTAGTCTTTCTTAGCAAGATTGAGGCAACTAGGCCGCAAGATTGAGGCAACTAGGCCCTACACATGAAGAAGTATTAGGAATAGAAAATAACCAAGTCTCCCTTCTCTTTGGATTGAAGGAAGCATTTTATTATAGCGGGGTGGACTAGTTAGGTTTGCTTGTTCCCCACTTGGGTCATTCCCAAAAGATTTATCTCTTGGCAAGCCCTCTAAAGTTAAATGCAAGAAAAGTAAGATGGATAGCTAATGGAGGTCAAGATTGCTTAGTTTCCATAAGAAAAAGAGCATACTCCTATTCCATAGTTTCTCCCAAATACATCAAGCACATGTTCATTTACCCAACATTCCTTTCTAATGACCAAATTAAGTAGGTCTAGATTTTTTTATTTCTCCTTAAAGAGGAAAGAGCATACTCTCCTACTACCCAATCAAATCATAATTAATGAACCTTTCTAATTAAACTAGGTGCCTATAAAAATCAACTTAAAGTAGACAGAATTTTTTCTTGAACCTCAAAGGAAACCTACAAAACCAATGAGTTAGTACTCTCAAATCTTTTCAAGATCTTCAAATAATGTCCTACAAAAAAAATTCATTAGTAGTCTCAAAATATCCTAATCTTGGTCAACCATTCTGCAAAACAACTATTAGAAGATTGAAAATATCTGAAACTTATAAGAAAATTAAACCATGCATTGAATAATGTGCAAATAAAGTGCAAACTCATCACAAATTTTATTTATTTTTGCATTTGACCTAGTCAACAAGATATGATTTTTTTTATATGACTTCAGCCACAAAAATAGAAATGTAAAAAATAGATCCCTACTAAAAAATAGAGAGCTTTCCAAAAATGAATTTTTTTTGGAAAAAATTCTTAATTTGTGCACTAGGGACCTGATTTATCCAAACATGCCAGTTTTCCAAGATTGAATTTTTTAGCCATATTCATGCATAACAATAGAAAACAAAAAGAACATTCCATGTGTAAAATTTTTAGACCTTTCCAAAAATATAAAAATGTCCAAAAAATATAGAGATTTGTGACCAGAAATTATTTTTTATTGAAAATCATAAAAAAATTATAAATCATGGAAAAATCATTAGAAAAATCTGAGCTTTGGACCAAGACATACTAAGATGATCCCCCACCTGCAAAACAAAGTTTAGATGAAAAATCTCAATAGATTGAAAGATAAGATCGTATCTTTCAAAAAACAATAGGTTTTTGTCTTCAACTCAACCTACACAAGCATTAGCATAAAAAATCTTCAAAAATGTAGATCTAATAGGGAAGTGGGTCCCACTGGGCATGCCAAAATATATGTGATGAAAATATGGACATATTTGATGCAAACAAAAAATACAAAAACACATTAGATGTTAGTCATTTCAAATGCAACAAAATAACTAATCCTCACTACAACCTCCGATGAGCTAAAAAAATGGTACCCAAAGCCTTGTTTGATTTTCTCTTTGAGATTATTGTGGGTATGGTCTCCCAAAACAAATAAAATGTAATATAATGCAAAAATATGGGATGCAAGCTAGATGATGGTGAAGGGATTTTAGAAAAAGTATGAGGAACTTGTCCCAAGCTTCACAAATGATGAAGATAAAATAATACAGGATTAATTCAAGACTATGATAATGAAAATAAGATTAAGATCTATGATAATGCAACAAGATTCAGAAACTATACTAAAGATGCAACAAGATCTAGATTAGAAACAAGATTACAATGCAACAAAGAAAAGAACTAGAATGATTAAGAAATCAAGATGCATAAGAATTAAGAGATTAAGAAGAATAAAAACTTAGACCTAAAATGAGGAGTGAGACCTCCTTTTATAGAAAATGAAAAGAATTCGATGATGGAGATTAAGAGGCAAAAGAATGAGTGGCTAGGATTAAAGTTTTGGTAGGCTTTAAAAAAGATGAAGAGGAAAAATGAAATTAGTGGATATGATTAAGAGGCAAAAGGATGAGTGGCTAGGATTAAGAGGCAAAAAGATGCAAAACTCAAACTTCACTTTTAAAGGGAAAGAGGAATTTAAAAATGATCGGTGGAGAAAAGAGATGGGGAGATGGCCACCTTGGAAAAGGTGATTGTACACATGTTTAGAGGTAATTCACCTTTTAATCAAGATTAGAGGAATATTAGAAAAAGGTAAGCATAGGAAAAGGGAAAAAGAATTAAATTAAAATATTGTAATTTAATCATAGTTTAGAAGAACTTTAGGCTAGTGGAGGAAAAAAAATTATTTTATAAAAGGAAATGGAGGGATATTATATTAAATTGAATTCAAAATATTAAAATAAAATTTAAAGACAAAGGGAAAATGAATTTTTTTAATTAAAGTAAATTTAATTAAATAAATAGAGGAATATAACAATTATAGTCAATTAATAAAATTAACCATAATGTTAAAGGGAAATATTAATAAAAATTAGCATTAGTGTGAATGGACAATTTTAGGTGTCTACAATAGGTAAATGATGTAGCTCGGTAAGCTCTCCCTAACTTGATATTTAATATGTTTAATTACTACAAACAACATTCCATGCAGACTCTCCCTACATATTTGATCTTCTTCAGTTTTCTAATTCTTTCTTTCCTTGTAGTGGATAGATATTAAACTCTCTCTCCCTTTTTGTGTTCTCTATAACTGATATTTCATATGAAGTCTCTCTCTCCCTTTGAAAACAATGCTAAAAGAAAATATAAAGCTCTCTAGTAGCCAAGGAAACTATGTTATTCGGTCCAGATCTAGTACCTTCATGTATTGAAATGCAATTCTTTGTTTTAGCTCCTTCAAACCATCACAACCTTAGAAATACTAAAGTGTGAGCTATTTCCATCAACATGAATGATGTTCTGATAAAGTGTAGATTGATGCGACCTCTTCATCACCTTAGTGAATGATAGACAGGGGATAGACCCCTATTCTAGTCCTCAAGTACTGAAAAATGACCTTCGATAAGGGCTTGGTAAATATGTCAGTATGTTGTTCTTTAGATTTCACAAATTCTAGTTTGACTTGCTTCTATTGTACATGTTACCTCAAATAGTGATACTTAATAGATACGTGGTTTTTTTTTTAATGCATCATCGGATTCTTGGAAATATTTATGGCACTTGTGTTGTCACAATATATAATCATCAGTTCAGTGATTATCTCATTCATTCCTTCCAACAACTGTTTTATCCAATCAATATTTAAACAGTTGGTGGCAGAAACAACATACTCTACTTTATTAGTAGACTGAGAAAGGCATGCTTGTTTCTTGTTTATCCAAGTCACAAGAATTTCTCCCAAAAAGAATGCTCCACAGGTTGTTCTCTTACAATGATCAATGTTTCTAGCCCAATCTACATCAGTGTAAACTTGAAGTTCAAAATTGCCTTCCTTTGAGTACCATAAACTATAATCTTCAGTTTTCTTCAAGTATCTTAGAATCCTCTTAAATGCAACTAGGTGTGATTTCTCAGGATTAGCAGAAAATCTTGCTACAATCCCAACTTTGTGTTGTATATCAGGCCTACTGTGTACCACATACATCATTTTTCCAATCATTGACCTATAAAATGTTTGATTTACCTCGGTTGATTCATCATCCTTTGTCAACTTACATCCTATCACCATCGGTGTTCCTATCAATTTTGAATCTTGCATGCCAAAAGAATTGGTTGAGTTATGACAATTCCATCATTCTATTATATAATTTGCAAGGCTAGAAAGAATTTGATCTCTCCAAACATTGACATCTCAAACTCTTTTTTCATTTCATCAACAAAAGATTTGCAAATAAGATCATATGCTCCAAAGATTATACCATCAAAAAAAAATTCAACAATCAAAATATTATCATCATTGTCTCCTTTCATGTATAGATTAATGTTTTCACTTGTCCTTACAAAGACAATACTAATAAGATAAGCATGTAATCTTTCATACCATGCTCTCGGTGCTTGTTTCAGTCCATACCAAGCTTTGTGCAGTCTACATACCATGTTCTTCTAATTTGGATCAACAATACTTTCAGGTTGATCAATGTAGACCTCTTCCTCAACAATTCCATTCAGAAATGCTGATTTTACATCCATTTGATCTACTTTGAATCTCTTATGTGCAACATATGCAAGTAATACTCAAACTCCTTCAAGTCTTGCTACAGGTGAAAAAGTTTCAAGATAGTCTATACCTTCTTCTTGTGCATATCCCTTACATACAAGTCTTGTCTTGTTTCTTTTTACCTTGCCATTTTCATTTAACTTGTTTCTAATAATACATTTAGTACCTACCACATTTTTGTCATTTGGTCTCGGTACCAATGTCCATGTCTTATTTTTCTTAATTTTTTCAATTTCTTCATTCATAGCCTTAACCCATTCCTCATTCTCAAGTGCATCTCTAACATTCTTAGTCTCAAATTCACAAACTAAGCATGTGTTCTATCTTAATTTACTTCATTTCCTCATGATATCTTGATTGTCTCCAATGATTTGATCTTGTGGATGGTGTCTTCTAACAAATCTCACCAGTACTTGATCTCTTATTTTCTCATCATATAGTTCAAGTTCATTTTAAGTAGATAGTCTGAATTCTCAATATATGTAAACCTACCATAGTCTTTCAGTTCCTTCCTCTTTTCTTCATCATTATTTTGAGAAAACTCATCAAATTTTACATTAGCACTTTCAACCATTTTTTTAGTATCCTTGTTCAAATATTTATATGCTTTTCTCTTTGTAGAATATCCTATAAATATTCCTTCCTCACCTTTAGAGTCAAATTTACCATATCTATCATGTTTCAAAATATAACATTTGCTTCCAAAAATTCTAAAATAACTTACATTCGGTGTGTAACCAAACCATAACTCATAAGGTGTCTTGTTTGTGTCTTTCTTTAGTTGAACTTGGTTCAGGGTGTATACAACAATGCTAACAACTTCTCTCCAATATGTTTGTGTAACATCTTTCTCAATCATCAATGTTCTATCACAATCAACAATAGATAGGTTCCTCCTTTCTGCAATAGCATTTTATTGTGGTGTCCTCAGTGTAGAAACCTATCTTTTGATTCCATGCACATTATAGTAGTTAGTGAACTCATCAGAAAGAAACTCACCTCCTTTATTAGATCTTAAGAATTTTAAGCTTTTCCTGGTTTCATTTTCAACTTTATCCTTATACCACTTAAACAATTTGAATGCTTCAGATTTCTCTTTTAAGAAAATAATAGTCATCATCCTAGAGTAGTCATCAACAAATAAATTAAAAATATTTGTCACCATAATAACTCTTAGTTCTCATAGGACCACATAAGTCAGTATGTACCAACTCCAAAATACCTTTAGATGAATATTCTTTTATTTTGAAACTAGATTTAATCATTTTTCCTTTCTAAAATTGTTTGCACATAACATGATCAGGTTTAGTTAGACTGAGTAAACCTCTAACTCTTTTCTTTTTACTGATCTTAACCATGTTATCAAAATTTACATGAAATAGTCTCTTATTCCACAACCATACATCTTCATTTCTTTCCAATAAATAAGAAGTTTCAACATTGTCAAGATAGAATAGATTACCTTTGGATTGCCCACCAGTACTGAATAGCTTTCCATTTTCATCATAGATTTTCAACTTCTTACTTTCAAATGCAACTCGGTGACCTAAATTATTTAGTTGTGCTACAATCAACAAATTATAGTTAAGTCCCTTTACCTATTATGCATTATCACATATAATCTTATCATTTAACAAGATAGATCATTTTCCTTTCACTTGACAATGTGTATCTTTTCCCATTTGTACTGATCCTCCATTATAGTGCTCAAGATGTTCAAATTTATCCTCTTCACCAGTCATGTGATGTGTACAACCAATATCAATAATCCATGTATCATATTTTTAAAATTTAGATATGAGTGTTATTTCTACATACCTTTCCTCTTCTTCTAAATCATCCTTCATTGCAACAAATACCAATTTGACTTCATCATCAGTGTTGGTGTCGGTGTCATTATCATCTTCTCTGACAAGGTAACATGCCTTCTTTCCTTTTTCTTTGTAATCTTGGTTGTCTCGCTTGTTCCTTCTATCATAGTGTCATTTTCCTCTGTTATTTCTTCTACCAAACTTTCCATCACCAGATCGGTCATTGTCTTTGTCTTCATGTTTCTTTTTAGGACATCTAGTAGAAATATGGCCAATCTCTTTACAATTAAAAAAATCTAAAGGTAACTTTCCCTTATACCTTCCTTTACCTTTTTGAATTCTTCTAGCCATAAGTGCTTCAAGCTCATCTTCAGTGTCACTGTCACTTTCATTTCTTATATTATACTTACTACTAGATTTACCAATCTTCAAAGATGACATAAAATTAGACTCAACACTCAGTAAAACACTATTATCAAGTGAAAGCACAAACCTGTGTCGCACTAGAGGAAAAATTCAGGGGTTTTGGTTGGAAGGGATTCGACCAGACGTGGTTCAGCCGGAACATGTTCGGCCGAACCCATGTGGCAGCCACGAGGCACCAATTGGCACCTATGTGCAAAGGGGGGTTCGGTCGAACCCATTTCAGCCGGACCATGTCCGGTCGAACCCTTAAAAATTATAAAAGGCAAAAATTGCCCTCCAGAGCTCATTTTTTCACTAGCGCCTTGCAGATTTTGTGGAGTGCTTAAGACGATTTCGGCCGAACTAGGTATGTTTTTTTAATTTTTTTAATTTTAATGTTTTTTAATGTTTTTTAATTTGTTTTTTTAATTTAAATAAAATAGTTAATTTTTTAAAATGTGCTAAAATAGTTAATTTGTTTTTCTAATTTAAATAAAATAGTTAATTTGTTTTTTTAATTTAAATAAAATAGTTAGTGTTTTTTTAATTTAAATAAAATAGTTTGTTTGTTTTTTTAATTTAAATGAAATAGTTAATTTAGTTTAAATTTAATATGTTTAAATTGATTTTATTTTTAAATTTAACATAATTAAGCATAGTGAAACATAATTAACATAAAGAGCTGAATTTCTAGATTTGATTATGTGTGAATTTTTATTGAGTTGAATTTCTGAATTTGATTGATTATGTGTGATTTGATACTAAAAATTCACACACAATCAAATCTAGAAATTCAGCTCTTTAACAATGGATTGTGGAAATCTCATGCAATTAATAGTTAACATAGTTAAACATGTAGTTAACATAGTTAACCATAGTTAAACTTAATAACATAGTTAACATAGCTAACCATAGTTAATCTTAAGAACATAGTTAACCATAGTTAATCTTAAGAACATAGTTAACATAGTGAACATAGTTAATCATAGTTAAACTTAAGAACATAGTTAACTATAATCCTAACTTTAATCCTAGAACCCTAACATATTATAGATAATCCTAACACAAATTGTAACCCTAAACCTTGATCATACTCATAATTGTAACCATTAACATTTAACTCTAACCCTAACAATTTAATCCTAACTATAACCCTAAATATTAATTGTAACAATAACCAAAACCCTAACCCTAACTATAATCCAAAGCCTAACCGCAATCCTAAGTGTAACCATAATTCTAACCCTAACCCTAAACAAATTTCTAACCCTAACCATAAACCTTAACACTTAATCCTAAACGTAACTATAACTATAACCAAAAGCCTAAACCCCAACCCTAACCATAGTCATATACTCATTAAATACTAAACCCTAACCATAAATGCTAAAATATAATTAGAAATGGTAAACCATAATTATAAACCTAAACCAAATCCTAACTATAAAATTTTAATCTTAACATTGATCCTAAGCTTGATCCTAACACTAACCCAAACTATATTCTTAGGCTTAATGTTAAACCTTTATCCTAACTCTAACCACAATCAAAATCCTAACCCTAACCATACTACTAACCATGATGTATTTACCCTAACCTTGATGATATCCTAATCCTATGCCCCAATCACAACCCTAATCAATATCCCAACCTTAACCATAATACTAACCACGATGGAAACCATAACCCTAACGATAATCCTAGTCCTAAGCTCTAATCTCATTCATTATACTATCTATGATGTATGTCTTTACCCTAACCATAATCCTAACCTTAAACCCTACACCTAATCCTAATCTTAACCCTACACATTGACCACAACCGTAACTATAACAATAAACCTAACTCTAACCCTACCAATAATATTATCTATAACCCTAACCTTAAAATCAGTCAACATAAAATTAGATAACTAATTACTAATCTAATTAGTGAACATGTAATTAGTGAACATAATTAGATAACTAATTACTAATCCAACAAAATTTTACTAATCTAATTATTGAACATTATTAGTGAACAAAATTAGATAATTAGATAACTTAACCCAATTATAATGTATAATTATATTCAACATCATGAACCTAACCTCAACCTTAAAAAACCATAAATTTGTAAACTAAAACCTAATGTAAATACTTGTGCAAATTAATCATAGTTATAACCCTAACCTTAATTAGTCAACATAATTAGTGAGTTCATAATTACTAATCTAACAATTTTACTAATCTAATTCTAAGTGAACATAATTAGTGAACATGTAATTAGATAGCATAATTAGATAACTAATTACTAATCTAACAATTACTAATCTAATTAGTGAACATAAGTAGATAACTAAATTTTACTAATCTAACAATAACTAATCTAATTAGTGAACATTATTAGTGAACATAATTAGATAATTCTAGATAACTTAACTAGAATATAATTAGTGAACATAATTAGATAACATAATTAGATAACTAGAATAATTAGTGAACATAACTAGATAATTAGATAACTTAACCCAACTATACATAATTATATTCAACATCAAGAACCTAACCTCAACCTTAAAAAACCATAAATTTGTAAACTAAAACCCAATGTAAATACTCACATGCAAATTAATCATAGTTATAACCCTAACCTTAATTAGTCAACATAATTAGTGAGTTCATAATTGTACTAATCTAACAATTTTACTAATCTAATTCTAAGTGAACATAATTAGTGAACATGTAATTAGATAGCATAATTAGATAACTAATTACTAATCTAACAATTACTAATCTAATTAGTGAACATAATTAGATAACTAAATTTTACTAATCTAACAATTACTAATCTAATTAGTGAACATAATTAGATAATTCTAGATAACTTAACTAGAATATAATTAGTGACCATAATTAGATAACATAATTAGATAACTAGAATAATTAGTGAACATAACTAGATAGTTAGATAACTTAACCAAACTATACATAATTATATTCAACATCAAGAACCTAACCTCAACCTTAAAAAACCATAAATTTGTACACTAAAACCCAATGTAAATACTGACATGCAAATTAATCATAGTTATAACCCTAACCTTAATTAGTCAACATAATTAGTGAGTTCATAATTACTAATCTAACAATATTAGTGAACATAATTAGATAACTAATTTATATGCATGTTTAAATTTATAGTTCATGTATGCATGTTTAAATTTGTAGTTCATGTATGCACGTTTAAATTTGTAACATGTATATTTCTTAAATTTGTATGTACATGCATGCAGTGATCTCTATATATATATATTCAAATCATTTATCTATTACACATGGAATCTGATAGAGCTTTCATAGATTCTGGTGAGGCTAGTGTTCATGGGGGGGGTGGTAGTGCTCGTAGTCACAGCTCTCACACATCAACTAATACATCTGAGGCTAGACAGAAGTTATTTGCAGATACTATTGACAGATTGTGACGAGCACTACAGATTTTGGAGGAGACGTTAGTTTCATCCACCACTATCCCTAATAGGGATAGGGTGAATGTTATTAGAGATGAGTTGTTATGTATGATTGATAGTGTTCAATCATACAACCCATATGATGAGATTAGTGCTCATAGATTCTATACTTCTTTGTCTCGTAGTGTCACTGGCACTGTGAAGTACAACACGATTGATACACTTGTTACCACCCTTATGGTGAAGGGTATGTTTCCTCATTATTTAGATAAGAAGAAGGTGAAAGGATATATGGTGACGAGATGTGAGGATGACCTTGTGGGACACTTCATATATCCTTGATGGTTGGCCTTGTAGCACAAGTGGCCCCAGAAGGATGAGATGCCAGTATATTTCTGCAAACAATTGTATGCAGAATTTCATTTGCATTTGGATGTTGATTATACAGATATTCCCAATTATTTTGGGTAAGGGAAGGGTAGATTATCTAATAGGTTTAGAGAACTTGATGCCCCTATGCCCGCTGATAAGTGGGCAAGGGTGGGTCCAAACCTTTTGGTCATACCAAAAGGTTTGGAAGTAGTAGGAGGGGCTATGGCAGATGAGAGGCTGAGGACTGATGTGTATTCTAGCATAGCTACTATCACCACACAGGTTCAGGAGATGTCATCTGATCATGTGGGAAGATGTGTTACATTCACGTTCAGCCATTCCTACACCTACACAGCCTGGTGCATCATGTAGTGGTGGTGACTTATATGATATAGTTGACATACCATCTCCTCTAGAGGTTGTGGCTATATCAGATATGGACCATTTGCGACACATGAGCACATGTTTATCTAGTGATTTAATTTTGGCATATCAGACCATACAAATGCTTAGTGGGATGTCAGTCGGGGAGTTTCCTACATTTGTCAGGACATATAGTGCTTAGCAGACTACACCACCCACAGGTTCTCAACAGTGTACACCACCCACAAGTCCTCAATAGACTACAACACCCACAGGTCCTCCACCTACTACACCACCCATAGGTCCTTCACCTACTGCACCACCACCTATAGCTCTTCATCAAACCACTCAGAGCACTTCATCAACGCATCGAGGTCGTCAGCTCTTTACTATTGATCCTTTGGATATACCATGTGATTCGAGAGACTGGAGCGCTATTGGTAGAGCATTAGGGCATCTGATTGGTGTTGTTCCACCTGATGCACCTAGATATGGAGATTTAAAGACTCCACGTGATCCTATCTAGCATGATACATAGGTATATCGAGATGTTTGTTCAAAAAATTAATTTTTCTATGATCATAAGTATTTAAAATTTATTATATATGTACATGATACATATGTGTGACATGTATTTTGTTTATTGTACACAGACATCAGGAGGAGGTGGTGCATCGACATCAGGTCACAAATCTAGACATGGCCCTAGTTGAGTGTCTATATTTCATGTGACATTTCATATTAGATATTTCATGGTTATATATCTAGTTACATGGTACATATGGTTATATGCTTATAGAGTTACATGTGGTATATGGTTACATAACATTATTAGACTTATTACATATTTCATCTTTTAGACTTATTTCATATTTTAGACTTATTACATATTTCATCTTTTAGACTTATTTTTTGTGTACGCATGTGTTAATGTATGTACATTATATATTATGCCATGTATAGTTAATGTTATTTCATCTTTTAGACTTATTTTTATGTGCATGAACTAGATGTATGTACATTATGGTATATGTCATGTACTTTTAATGTTATTTTAAATATTTGTAATGTCTTAAGGTGAGTTAATTAATCATTTGAGTACATACAAATTAATTAAGTACTTACATAACTACTTTAAAACTAAAATAATTAACTAGTTCATGATTAATGTACATACAAATTAATTAAGTATTTGTAACTAATTAACTAACAATAATTAAGTATTTGTAACTACTTAACTAACAAGTAAATTATTCTAATTAGTGCACATAATTAGATAACTAATTAGATAACATAATTAGATAACTAATTACTAATCTAATTACTTTAATCTAACAAAATTACTATTCTAATTAGTGAACATAATTAGATACTTCATAATAGATAACTAATTACTAATCTAATTAGTGAACATAATTAGATAATTAGATAAGTTAACTAACAATTACTAATCTAATTAGTGAGTTCATAATTAGATAACTAATGTTATTTCATCTTTAACTAACATAAAATTAACTAATCTAACTAAAATAATTAGTTAACTAATTTGTTATTTCATCTTTAACTAATCTAATTAGTGAACATAATAGATAACTAATTACTAATATAATTAAGTTAATCTAACAATTACTAATCTAATTAGTGAACATAATTAGATAGTTCATAATAGATAACTAATTTTAAACTAATCTAACAATTACTAATCTAATTAGTGAACATAATTATATAATTAGATCTAACTTAACTAACAATTACTAATCTAATTAGTGAACATAATTAGATAACTAATGTTATGTCATCTTTTTAACTAACATAAAATTAACTAATCTAACTAACATAATTAGATAACTAATGTTATTGAACATCTTTAACTAACATAAAATTAACTAATCTAACTGACATAACTAACTAATCTAACTAAAATTTTAACATAATTAAAGTAAAACATATAATTAACTAAAGCATGATTACATACATACATACATACATAAAAACATATTTGCTATATATATGAGCTCAAACATGAAACTTCAAGCTAGATAGAGTTCAAATATGAAAGTACAAGAGCTACAAAAGGAAGTTTATTCAAAAGCTTATAGAGTTCTAAAGCTCCTGATACATATAGTCTGGATCCTCTCTATCTTTTATTATCTCCAAAAGTTTTTCATGTTCTTCAATAGACAACCTCCACTTCTGAATTTTGGCACCTCATTTTTTTGGCAATGCTTCGAATTGCAAATTTGTTGCTATAACCAAGTGACTGTAATGTAGAACTTTTTTGTCAGACATGTATTCCTCAAATTGAACACCATTTTTGTCAACCTTTTTTTGCTGATAATAGGTTCCTTCAATAACAACTGAGCCAGTTGGATATGTCTATTCATCATCATCTACAATTTGTTCTGTCAACTTGTATTTTTCTTTTGTGCATCTTAGTAGATAATAATCTACACTTTCTATATTGTCAGGCTCCACAACTATAGCAAAAATATCACCTAGATACAAATGGATTCTATTAAAATTAAACATCACTTAAATATGATAAATTAAAATTAAATAAAAGAATATGTATGTGCACGCACCTGTAACAACTAGATCAGAGACACACTTATAATCAACTAAATATATAGGATCATGAATGTTTATGTTAATGTCATCATCTTCATAAGGAGGCATTCTGATTAACTCCTTCATATCCCATCGTGAAACATATCCATTTGCAATATTCTCACATTGACTTAATGGATTTTCCTCAATGCAGTGAGCACAAAAAAATGATTTTTCTCTTACTTGAATCAAAATAGGCTTGTGTTGTCCTATAGTGATTAATTGATGTAAACTTCTAATACCAACAATTCTTTGACAATTGTAAGGATTAGATCGGTCTATATCTATTACATATATGAAATAAAAGTTGTACATTTTTAAATCAGTTCAATTGTGAAAAGATAGACATGAACACAAAATTAAAATTTTATGTAACAAAATATAAATATCCTTTCACTTCCCAAAAATAACGTTTGTTGTATTTGGTGTCCCGAGGAGCAAAATGAATTTGACACCATTCAATAATTTTATTTGAATTGTCTATCATGTTACCTATGTATATTTTTGAATTATTAGTTTAAAGAAAATAGATCTAAGCTAAAATTTTAAATTATTTGAAATATCATGTGTACCTGCAAGTTCATGTTGGCGAAGTGCACACTTCACACATGCTCCTGCTCCATCATGCTCTCCTTTTCCATGTCCACTTTCAAAGAAGTTCTACAAAAATTTAACATTATGTCTAGCATGTTGCATGGCTAGCCAATTAAAGGCTTTTGCAAATTTAAATTGTCCTACAAAATTAAGTTGCACATGTGCATACATACATGTCATCCTTTAATGATTTAACAAAAAATGAAATGAAAATGAAAATAAATTGAAGTATCAATACACATACCTGCACAACCATCAGACCAAATCCAATGTTGCGAAGCCTTTATCCCATGATTTCCAATGTCTTCAAAAAACATTGCAAAATAGTGAGCCACATAGCTCCTATCATGAACCTTATCATCACTGATATAGAAATGAACCTCCTTGATGATAATCCGTTCATTTGGATCGAGACTTTTTACCTCATCCAAATCATATTGTGCATGTCTATAGGTCACTTGCACAAATATTGCAAACTCATCAGAATGATAATATTGAGCTTGAAGCTCTTTTTGAGGGGAAAATGTATAGTTCTCAGCAAAATCTACAATTGAAAGAATACAACCAGGTGGAAAACAATCTTTCAAATCATGAAACTATTTAGTTTCCCATCGTGCACCATGACAATGTTGGATATGTGGATAAATGAGAGTGTGAAATCTAGTCATAAACTCAAGGTAGGGAAATTGACTCTCCTTCAAAACAATTTTTTTGGATTCATCTCCGCTCCTTGTTTGATATGTCTCATATTCAAATATTTTCCACAAAACTGGTGTTGAAACATTAATATTGTCAATTTGCAATGGAAATTTATGCAAATCTCCACAATCACTACATGCATTCTTTATACACTGTACTTTGAACTCATCTGAATCTTCTAATTTATCACATAAAATAGATTTCACAAATTATGTCGTACTTCCAGGGATGACCATATTTGAATCAAGAACTACCATAAATTTTTTATATGATTGTAGGTATAGATGAAATTCAACATGATTTCGACAACAACAAGTTTCACGAACCTTATTTATGCGTACAAAGCAAGGGAGCAACCTCTCAAACATTCTCTAATATATTTTCACATCTGAAAATTCTTTCTTGAATTCTTCAAATAATTCACTTTGTGTTGTATCTATAAAATGTTTTGGATGTGCAATTTTCATACCAGTCTCTTCATCTTTCATCTGTATTGTATCTCTTCTATTAGAAGAAACATGAGAGTGAGCAGTCCAATATTCAATGACTAGTTTTTTTACATCTTCATAAATTCTATCTTTTCGAGCAAGCCTACAAATACTTACCCAATTTTGTTTAATATTTTCATCTAACATATTTCTCTTCCTGATATATCTTTGAATAGTTCTTCTAGATACATTCAGTAAATTATAAATTGCATTCAATTGCTTTCTCTGTGTCAACAGGTCATACTAGATAAAGTAGTCATAATTGCTTTATGTGTAGCACTTAAATCAGCTCCTCGCCTTGAGTTATTAATGCTATTCAATGCATCTTGAAAATTTTGAACTATTGTTCAATTTACATTGTCTCCTGAGTTTTTCTTGTTCTCAACACCCAACAACTCCAAAATGGGAGTCATTTCTTTTTTCCTGAATAACTTAACAAATAATTAAGCTCTTCCAACCATACTTTTATTTTCAAAGTATTCATCCCAAAGTTTTTTGCAATGATTTTTAATTGTACTTGTTATACACTAAATTTGCACCCTTAGTTCAAGCTCTCGTAGTCTTGATAACTCAGTATAACAAGGGAATCATCTCAAGGTTGTGGGACCTTTTGCTAACCGAGATGAGACCTTCAGATTCTAGGTTGGTTCCTCTTAGATAGTCACCTTGATTTTCTCTTAAACAGGAAAGTAAACTTGATGGGAAAAGGGATAGAAGGAATGCATGAAAGGGAAATGACAGGAAGCAAATCTATCCTACTAGGTGATGCACCGAAACTAGGGTTTGGATCTCAGTATAGAGGAATGAAACCAATGAGAGGCTTAGTTCTGGGAGATCACAACTTACTGAATAGGCCTGCATAAGTGTTTCATGGAAGGGTCTACAAACAAAAGAGGATGTTCAGGGAAAGAGAAAGATTCTTTCACAACAACAAGACTCTTAGGATTAGACATTAATCCATGACCTGCAAACAAACATTTCCTCCTATAACTCAGTGTAGGATTGAGACAAGACTATCAGGGGCTGAAATATACCCACAGAGCATCTAAATTAGATCAACACAATAACACACACAGTTACAGAAATTAAGAGAAATTAGGGGAACTAAGACATCATTGAAAACATGCATCCATAAACCTCAATCCAATAAGAGATAATGTAAGCAGGGAAGACAAAAGGACATGAAAGACTGTCACAAAAATGCCTCTGCAATGCTTGTATTATCAATGGGAATTTACAAGATATGAAAAAACTAGAGAGCAGAAATGCTACAGATAGTTCTCCAAGGAAAGACTTTCTCTTTCTACAAAATGTGAATTTTGAGCACTACAGGCTCCAAAAAACAATATATACACCTCTACTGCATGCAGGAAGGAATCAAAAATCTTTTAGGGCTACATAAATATGCATTATAATAATCTGGCCCTAAAACAAGTCACTTCTGATCATAATTAAACTCTGCAAAAATCATAGCCAATCAGATATTTAGCCCTTGCATGCCCATCTCTGCACTGATCCTACTTGCAGACAAAAATTCATCTTGATCCATCTACCTCCCTGCAACCTACTCAGACATGAATGCTCAAAAATCCGATCAGATATTTAAAAGGACTAAAAAATAGCAGCCTAAAAGATCTCTGCACACATCTATCCAGCTGCAACCGCCTTGAAAATATCATCAATTTTTTAGCTATCGCACTTGCAAACATTTCCCTTAGAAGAAGGCTCATATGTCACACCACTTTGACGAAGCATTGGTCGCATGATCGCATGAGCCGAAAGGCCTTCATGCGATCATGTGACAACCTCTTGAGAAATTGCCTCCACCCTCAAAAAATTTCAATGGTCACATGATCGCATGAGCCAAAAGGCCTTCATGAGATCATGTGACAACTCCTTTAAATCTTCCACCGCCTTGCCATGGAATGACACCTCAGGCCCGCAAAAATCCACCACCCATCAAGCTTCGCTGACCGCCAGCCATCATACTTGCCAAACTCACCACGTCCCCAAACCGCAAGCCCATCGAATCCTTGTTGACTGCTGGGGGTTGTCACATGATCGCACATGGCTAGGAGGCCACATGAGATCATGTGACAAGCTTTAGATGCTCAAGAAAAATTAACCCCTAGGTTCACCCTTCCTTAGTCACCAAGTCGTGTTATTTTTCTTAACCTCGGGCCTCTACTCAGTGACTACGTGAAATCCATTGATCTTTGCTCCATTTGACAGCAATCACTGAGTCACGTTACCCCATCGGCATATTCTTTTTCATCAGGAGATTACCCGACTAAAAGAAGTCTCTTAATCACCAAATAAAAAGAATATTCCTCTTTCATTTGTGAGACTACCTAACCAAACATAGAATCAGGCCCACCTCCAATTGAGCAACCGCACAAAACCTACCAAACCTCACCACGTGGCACTCCCTTACTTGTCCCGGCCACTACCCTAGCAAACACCTCAGCACCCTTGGCATGGGACCCACCACAAACTCTAGATTCCCATCAGATAGTTGTCTCATGATCCCATGGGATTGGAAGATCCCATGTGAACATGCGACCATCATTGATCTTCATCGCACCTGCATTGGTATAGAAACCTCAGGCCCCACCTCCAACTACCTATTGTAGTTGACGGTTTATCGCATGATCTCATGCGGTCACGAGACCACATACAATCATGCGACCAACCACTTGATGTTAACTGCCGAAGGGTGAACCACCACCACTGAAACCACTGACAGTTTGTCGCATGGTCACATGGGCTCGGAAGAGCCCATGCGATCATGCGACCAACCGCATAATGTTACCCAACTGCCACCATGTTGCTTACTTTGACTGCTCATTGCTTGTCGCATGGTCACATGCGGCCAAGAAGGCCCATGCGATCATGCAACCAACTGCGTGATGCTAACCGATGACCGTTACCACTTGGAGTTGACTGGTGAAAACTGACCACTGAAGATCCCTTGCTGACACTGCATCAACAATTATTGTATGATCTCATGGGATCGAAAGATCCCATGTGATCATGTGACAGCTGTCAGATCTTTCTCTACACTGGCATGACTTTAGGCACTGGGATCTTCCCATTGGATTTGCGCATTTAGGGAAAAATGTAGATGCTAGAGAAGTGTAAAATGTAAAGGGGTTGAAAACATAGAAGGTTTTCGAGCCAAGCTCGAAAACACACTAAATTTTTAGAGTGGAGGTCGAAAACATACCAAATTTTTTGACCAAAAGGTAGAAACATTCTGAGCCTACAGAGAGGAGGTCGAAAACACACTAGGTTTTCGACACTTGAGCAGAAAATGCACTGAACTCTTGATATTAAAAGGTGGAAAACACAGAGAGTTTTCAACACTTGAGCATTTTTTGGAAAACAGGAACCGTGGCCAAACAATGAAAGACAAGGAATTTTGGGCAACATTTTGGTGACCTCTGTAGGATGTTAGCCTACTAGACATTGGACCAGTTGCCTTGACATATCCATTGGGCATGGGGTCATTCTCTTTGAACACAAAACCTTGGCAGGGACAAAAATTGAACCAGCAAGACAAACCTGTGCACATGCACTTCTTGGGAAATAAGAACTAACCAGGGAAAAACTAAACTAGAAAGCTGGAAGAAAGTAGGAAAAATATTTACAAAGTTTACAAGAAGGACCTACAAAGAGAGATTAACCTCAAAGCAAGGCTTCAAGTGGAAACCGTTCACTGAGATTGGCAGGATAGCTCCTTCAAGGGTTGAAAGCTGAAAAATGTTGGATCTTCTGCACTCTGTTATAACAAATAGCCCACCCCAAAAGGAATCAAACTTTGTGTGCTTGCCAGGTTTTGATCTGAACTCATCCCATTTGAGAACTACATCTCCAATTTTGAAGTTTCTGACCCTGGCTCTTTTATCAAAGCTTCTCTTTGTTTGACTCTAATGGAATGCCATATCTTGCATTGATTTATCTCTGATCTCTTCTAGCTCCATCAACTGGGCATATCTGATTTGCATAGGATCACTTTCTTCAAACAAGGCATACTGAGTGGCCAAGTCCAAAGTTGGTAATTCAGTTGAAATAGATAACTTAGCCTCTCTACCATACACCAACATGTATGGGGAATTACCAATGATTTTCTTTGGAGTAATTCTATCTAACCACAAGGCAAATTTCATTTTAGTATGCCAGTCTCTTTGACTGTCTTGCAGGGTCTTTTTGATTATTCTAATCAGATTCTTATTTGTTGATTTTGTCAAACCATTCCCCTAAGGATAGTAATTGGAACTTGTATTCAAATAGATGCCCTTCTTGAATGCCCACTCTGAGACTTTGAGGCCTGTAAATGCTAATGCATTGTCTGAAACTATAGAATCTAGGATGCCAAATCTTTGAATGATGTCATCATAAAAACTTAAAATAGTACTCTCATTAGCTTCTTTTAAAGCAACTACTTCTATCCACCTAGTGAAGTAATCGGTTGTAGTGATTATCCACTTGTGTCCTGCACTGGATGGAGGGTTAATCATGCCAATGAAATCTATACCCCACTTCATGAAGGGCTGCTCTGTTTTGACTGGCTGTAGGGGCAGAGTTGTAAATATTTCTTTCCTTGCAAAAATAGCATATTTGATGCATCATCTAACATAATCATGACTATCTTTGAAGATAGATGGCCAATAGTATCCAGCCCTCATGATCTTAAAAGTTGTAGTCCTAGGAGAGAAATGGCCACCAGAAGCCCCGTCATGAAACTCAAATAAGACATCTGCAACTCTTTCTGAATCTATGCATCTTAGAAGGACACCATTGTGATCCTTTCTAAAAAAAATTTCATCTATCAACACAAAAGGAATAGACTGTAACCTGTAATACCTCCTTTTTACTAAATCTAGGCCTCCAAGACATTGTCCTATCTTCAAATAATTCATCATATTAGGCAACCAGCTAGTTGCCTTGGCTTGCTCTCCTGTAGAATGTACCACCATAGATGCATCTGTGTGTTCCAATTTCTTTGAACTTCTATCTTCTACCAAATTCTCACAAAGACCTCTTCCTTTAACCAGTTTGGTAATCTAAATATCTATGTCATATTCCATCACCTTAGTGATCCAACCAGCTCTTTTTTCATTTAGGTCCTTAGAAAGCAAAAATTCTTTGACACTTGGATGAGTAACCATCAAATGCACCTTGCTATGGGTCAACAAATGTCTGAATTTTTTGAGGCTCTTTACCATAGCAAGAACATGCTTTTCTACAAAAGAGTATCTTTGTTCATACTCTTCTAAACCTTTGCTAAAGAAAGAAATAGGCTGCTCCAATCCTTCAGCATTTTCTTGAGTCAACATTGTAGATATGGCATCATGACCCCCATAAGCATAAAGGATAAAATCCTTACTGAAATTTGGGTTTAGGAGAGCAGGATCTTCTGTTAAGGCTTCTTTAATAGCTTGGAAGTTAACCTTTCCTTCTTTGGTCCAACTAAAGGCTGAACCCTTCCTCAACATGGTTGTCAAAGGCTTGAGTAACTCTGCAATGTTAGGCAAGAATCTCCTAACAAAGTTAATCTTTCCTATGAAAGATTGGAGACCTTTCTTGTGATGTGGTAATGGTAGTTCTAAGATGGCTACAATTCTCTCAGGATCCACTATAATTCCCTCTTTGGATACTATATATCCCAATAGTTTTCCTTCATGAACTGCAAACACACATTTCTTGGGATTAAAGGATATCCCAAACTCTCTGCATCTTTCAAAAATCTGCCTCAAATGTCTAATGTGGTCTACTACATGCTTTGAGTAGATGGTTATGTCATCTAGGTAGACCAGCACAGACCTGTACATGAGGCCCTTAAAGGCCATATCCATTGCCTTTTGAAATGTAGCACCTCCATTTGACAAACCAAAAGGCATCTTCTGATATGCCATGGTTCCCCACTTGGTTGTAAATGTAGTCTTATACTGATCCTCTTCTTTCACTAAGATTTGATTGTATCTTGAATAGCCATCCAACAATGAGAATCTCTCAGATCCAAAGACACGTTGTAGAATTTGTTCCATAGAGGGTAGTGGATGGCGGTCTTTTAATGAGGCTCTGTTCAAATCCCTGAAATCAATACATAACCTCAGCTCCCCATTCTTTTTCTTGACAGGAACAAGGTTGGAAACCCAGCTAGTATGTTTGATGGGATAGATGATGCCACTTTCTATTAGTTTGAGTACTTCCTTATGCATAAGTGGTTCAAGCTTGGGATTAACAAGCCTTTTCTTTTGCCTTACTAGTTTAGCATTAAGCTCCAATTCGATAGTGTGCTGAGCGAGGGTAGGATCAAAAACCTTGAGGTCTTCATATCCCCATGCAAAAACATCACTGAATTCTCTAAATAGTTTAGTGTAAGCTTGTTTTTCTGAATTACTGTTTGCTTTTCCAAATTGTACGCTCTTACCTGGTTCCAACTCTAATTCAGCACAATGTTCCTGTTGGACTACTAGGCCAGCTTTATTTTTCTTAACTTCATCATTCTTGTTGAAGATAGTCTCTAAGGTGACAAGACCTTTAGGCATCTTGTTGGATCTAAGTTGTATCACTTGATCACCATAGTTCTGTGATAACCTCTTTTGATTGTGCCTTGAAAAGACATCTTCTTCAAACAAGAACTAGAGAATTTGTTCATCATTATCAAACACTTGCCAATTAATATTATTATTAGGAATTGAAGGTCTAACAATAATCTTGATGTGTTTCTGATCTGTTTCTTTTGAAATGCTATTGGGGATGTCAAACTGAGATCCAATGGCAGCTAACCTATTGGCATTTTGATTTAATTTTCTAGGGATAGCAACAATATTGAAAGCATGGAAATCTTCAGTTGCATCCCAAACTCTATGTTTGTATGCTTTCATGACATCATTTTTGGTTGCACTCATCCCTCTTACTTGGCTGACAACAAGTTCACTATCACTATATACTTTTAACGCTTTAAGCCCTCTTTTTCTAGCCCATTCTAGTCCATTAACCAGACTTTCATACTCTGCAGTGTTGCTGGTGCAGGAAAAAATGAATCTAAAGGTAGTATAATACCTTTCTCCTTTTGGGGACACCAGCATAACACCTCCACCAAAACCATGTCTACTTCTAGCTCCATCAAAAAATAGTTCCCAAACCTAGCTATCCTGATAATCCAAATCACTGTATTCTTTGAGAAGGCTTGGTTCTATGGCTCCACTTTCTTGAATCAGATAACTCCCCAAACCAAAATCCCAAACAAGATTCTCTTGGATCTTTGAGGTTCTTTCATCTAGGAGAATATTAGGGATATTTTCTATTTTGGTGCTTGCTTCACTAGTGGTTGAGAAATCATTGTCATCTAATATAGGGCAATTAGTATTGATGGAATTGGACACATATGGCTCTATATGATGTATTGCTAAGGCTTCTAATTTAATGGTGACTTTGGTACCATACCTTGTATGAAAAAGCATGTGAGACCAGTCAGAAGAAAGATAACCTCCTATCTTGGCTGTGAACTCTCTTGAGAGACATATGGCAAACACTGCAGGAAGATCTATGATATATATGTCAAGGAGAATGGAAAAATTAGGACTAGCATGCAGAATTAGACTGGTATCTTTGGCCACACCTATAGTACTGACTGAGGATCCATCAAGTTGTGTAACCTTCTTTTAGAAGGGTTCATATTTGAGTCCTAATTGATCAGCCACTTTCTTGGGCATTACAGTGCTAGTAGCTCCACTATCTACCATACAATTATGCACTAAAGATTTCCCAATAATTAAAGATACGTAAAAGGGAGGTGGCTTTAAATTCCTACCTTGCATGGTATTGGCCTTGGAGTTGCTAGTTGGAGTCTCCTTTTCTTGATCAGTGTTGACCAACACTAGTTTTGCAGTTTCTTTTGCAGGTTGAGGATTTGCTGCCTCTCTCATGGCCTTCTCCAAAATCTGAGGTTGTCCTAGAATAGACAAAGAGTCCCACATAGACATGGTGACATTCACCTTCTTCATGTTGTCTACAATATTATAAGGTGCCATAGTGTGTACTCTTTGTTGTGCTTTTATTATGAGGGGTTCTACCTCCTTTGGAACTTGTCCTTCTTTGCTTGTGACGAGAGGGGGCTCCTTGGATGTGAAAGGGGTAACTTGCTGCAGTGGCTCTATAGATGTAGTGGCCTTAGTACCAGAATCTTCTTCCTCCATGTCTTGGGCTCTTCTCTTTGCTCTTGTGTAGGCAACAAAAGCAGCTTCATCATTGACTCCATTGAAATCTAGTTGCTCCCAATTGAAAAGAGCAGTTTTATTCTCTTGTGTCTCTTGTTGAGGAGCTGTCCCACTTGAAGGAGCTCCTATTTGAGCTTGTGAAGCATTTTGAACCATTAGTGCTTGGTTCATCCATCCATTAGAACACATAGCCTAATTGTGGGGCTAATTGCAAGGGACACACCATTCATTATCCATGGCCATATTGTTTTGACTAGGAACCATATCCCTGACTGGATTTATGAAATTAAGAGGTGCAGGTTTATATGGTTGGAATGGTCTTTGATTAAAATTTTGTCTTTACCCTTGATAGCCTCCTTGGTATGGTGGTCTATTTTGTTGATAAGGCTGTCCTTGATTTTGGTATTGCTAATTAGGACTTTGGCCTTGTGATTGGAAGGGTGGCCTTATGCCTTGGTTTTGTTTCTTCAAGTTTGTGACCTCTTTGGTTAGAGTCTGCAACAAGTTTTCCATTCCTTTTATATTAGTTTGCTGACTACTCATCACCTCTTGCAACCCTTGGGAGAAATTTGTTGCAGCATGTTCCTGACCACTGGTACTAGCTTGAGGTGCTGATATTGTGGGAATAGGGTTAAATGGGGGTACTTGTGTAGGTGCAATGGGCTAAAGACTAGGGAAGATAGGCATGGGAGGTCTTCTCTCTATCATGCCTACTTGGATCAAACAATTTTCAGCCCTGACAGCAGTGTCAAAGGCTTGGGGTAAAGTGGTACCACCCATAGACTGGATCATGACAGAATTTTGTTTATTTAGACTTTGCAAGTAGTATAGGAAGGCATGGTCAGCTGATGGCCTTACAGAGACTGGGATTCTATTCCATGTTTTAAGGAATCTACTATTATAGTCTGTCATTTTCTCTTGAGGGTCTCTCTTTATAGTTGTTAATTGCTCAACTAGAGACAAATTATCTGATTTATATTCAAAATGCTTGCTTAATGCATCCCCTAATTCATCCCATGAAGTAATAGAACCAACAGTTAAAGTTCTAAACCACTCTAGAGCCTTACCTTTCAGAGATGCTGCTAATATTTTGGTGGCCACATCCTCATGAGTAATGTTGTGTATGCTGCAAATGGTGGTCACATCTCTTATGTGCTCAAAGGCTGTTGTCTGTCCCTCCCCTGTGAAATCAGGTATAGTCTTTAATGCCACCAAGGGCACATCATGATGCACTACAAAATCTAAGGGGCTCCCCTGATTGAAAGCTGCAAAGGAAAAATTTCTAGCCATTGTAGGAGGTGTAACTGGAAGATCAACAACTATATGAGCTGTATTTGCTAGATTTGGATCTTCTTCTTCTAGATCTCTGGTCAGAGATCTGCCTCTTCTTCTAAAATGAAAAAGGAAAGGTCTCCTCTCTGAAGTATCAAGAGGTGTGGATTAGACTCTTCTTGTAGGAGATTCTCTCTGAGTTGACCTGCCTTTGTAGCTTCTTTTCAAGGGCAACTCTAAAAATTTAGCAGGTTTTGAGCTTCTAGTCTCAATATTTCTCATAAACCTTAAACAAGGTTGGCTTGAATCTTTGAAAACAGCGGAGTCACCAGATATACTTGATAGAACAATCTCAAAAGGTCTGTATTATGCAATCTGTATATCAGAGATGACACAATTTCAACAAATCAACTTCTTTGCTGTCCCACCGGGCATGCCAGAAATGTTATACACTAAATTTGCACCCTTAGTTCAAGCTCTCGTAGTCTTGATAACTCAGTATAACAAGTGAATCATCTCAAGGTTGTGCGACCTTTTGCTAACTGAGATGAGACCTCCAGATTCTAGGCTGGTTCCTCTTGGATAGTCACCTTCATTTGCTCTTAAACAAGAAAGTAAGCTTGAGGGGAAAAGGGATATAAGGAATGCATGAAAGGGAAATGACAGGAAGCAAATCTATCCTACTAGGTGATGCACCGAAACTAGGGTTTGGATCTCAGTATAGAGGAATGAAACCAATGAGAGGCTTAGTTCTGGGAGATCACAACTTACTAAATAGGCCTGCATAAGTGTGTCATGGAAGGGTTTGCAAAAAAAAGAGGATGTTCAAGGAAAGAGAAAGATTCTTTCACAACAACAAGACTCTTAGGATTAGACATCAATCCATGACTTGCAAACAAACATTCCCTCCTATAACTCAGTGTAGGATTGAGACAAGACTGTCAGGGGCTGAACTATACCCATAGAGCATCTAAATTGGATCAACACAATAACACACATAGTTACAAAAAGTAAGAGAAATCAGGGGAACTAAGACATCATTGAAAACATGCATCCATAAACCTCAATCCAATAAGAGAAAATGCAAGCAGGGAAGACATGAGAACATGAAAGACTGTCAAAAGAATGCCTCTGCAATGCTTGTATTATCAATGGGAATTTACAAGATATGAAAAAACTAGAGAGCAGAAATGCTACAGATAGTTCTCCAAGGAAAGACTTTCTCTTTCTACAAAATGTGAATTCTGAGCAATACAGGCTCCAAAAAATAATATATACACCTCTACTGCATGCTGGCAGGCATTAAAAAATCTTTTAGGGCTACATAAATATGCATTATAATAATCTGGCCCTAAAACAAGTCACTTCTAATCATAATTAAACTCTACAAAAATCATAGCCGATCAGATATTTAGCCCTTGTGTGCCCATCTCTGCACTGATCCTGCCTACAGAAAAAAATTCATCTTGATACATCTACCTCCCTGCAACCTACTCAGCCATGAATGCTCAAAAATCCGATCAGATATTTAAAAGGACTAAAAAATGACAGCCTAAAAGATCTCTTCACACATCTATCCAACTACAACCACCTTGAAAATATCATCAATTTTTTAGCTACCGTACTTGCAAACATTTCCCTCAGAAGAAAGCTCATATGCCGCACCACTTTGACAAAGCATTGGTCGCATGATCACATGAGCTGAAAGGCCTTCATGCAATCATGCGACAACCTCTTGAGAAACTACCTCCGTCCTCAGAAAATGTCAATGGTCGCATGATCGCATGAGCTGAAAGGCCTTTATGTGATCATGCGACAACTCCTTTAAAAATGCCACCGCCTTGCCATGGAATGACACCTTAGGCCCCCAAAAATCTACCACCCATCAAGCTTCACCGACCGCCAGCCATCATACTTGCCAAACTCACCACGTCCCCAAACCACAAGCCCACCGAAGCCTTGTTGATTGCTGGGGGTTGTCGCATGAGCGCACACGGCTAGGAGGCCACATGAGATCATGCGACAAGCTTTAGATGGTCAAGGAAACTTAACCCCCTGGTTCACGCTTCCTTAGTCACCAAGTCATGTTATTTTACTTAACCTTGGGCCTCTACTCAGCGACTACGCAAAATCTTTTGATCTTTGCTCCATCCAACGGTAGTCGCTGAGTCACATTACCCCATCGGCATATTCTTTTCCATTAGGAGATTACCCGACTAAAAGAAGTCTCTTAATCACCAGATAAAAAGAATATTCCTCTTTCATTTGTGAGACTACTTGACCGAACATAGAATCGGGCCCACCTTCAACTGCGCAACCATGCAAAACCTACCAGACCTCACCACATGGCTCTCCCTTACTTGTCCTGGCCACTACCCTAGCAAACACCTTGGCACCCCTGGCATGGTACCCACCACAAACTCCAGATTCCCATCGGATGGTTGTCGCATGATCGCATGGGATCAGAAGATCCCATATGAACATGCGACCACCGTTGATCTTCATCGCACTTGTGATGGTATAGAAACCTTGGGCCCCACCTCCAACTGCCTATTGTAGTTGACGATTTGTCGCATGATCTCATGCGGTCACGAGACCGCATGCAATCATACGACCAACCACTTGACATTAACTGCCGAAGGGTGAACCACCACCACTGAAATCACTGATGGTTTGTCACATGGTCACATGGGCTCGAAAGAGCCCATGTGATCATGCGACCAACCACATGATGTTAGCCAACTACCACCGTGCTACTTGCTTTGACTGCTTACTGCTTGTCACATGATCGCATGTGGCCAGGAAGGCCCATGAGATCATGTGACTGATTGCGTGATGCTAACTGATGACCATTACCACTTGGAGTTGACCACTGAAAACTAACCGCTGAAGATCCCTTGCTGACACCGCATCAACAGTTGTTGTATGATCTCATGGGATCGAAAGATCCCATGTGATCATGCGACAGCCGTCGGATCTTTCTCTGCACTGGCACAACTTTAGGCACTGGGACCCACCCATCGGAGTTGTGCACTTAGGGAAAAATGCAGATGCCAGAGAAGTGTAAAGTGTAAAGGCGTCAAAAACATAGAAGGTTTTTGAGCGAAGGTTGAAAACACACTAAATTTTCAGACCGGAGGTCAAAAACACACCAAATTTTTGGACCAAAAGGCAGAAACATTCTGAGCCTATAGAGAGGAGGTTGAAAACACACTGGGTTTTCGACACTTGAGTAGAAAACACACTGAACTCTCAATATTAAAAGGCAGAAAACATAGAGAGTTTTTGACACTTGAGCATTTTGTTGGAAAACATGAACCGTGGCCAAAAAATGAAAGACAGGGAATTTTGGGCAACAGTACTTTCAGATAACATTTCTTCTAATGAAAGTTGACTGAAAAGTGAATCCTCATTCATCTCATTCAAATTGCCCATGCCAAAATATATATTTCCACCTCTGGAACTACCAATTTGTTGCCCTGTTTCAGTTGCATCTTCTTGAATATCAATAGGTTCTTGCTGATCTTCTTCAATATCAATAGGTTCTTGCTGATCTTCTTGGACTTCAATAGGTTGATCTTGATTATCTTTTTTCTAATATTTTTTGTCCTCCTTTGTTCGATCATATTTTCTGATTCTATTTCTTTTATTCCCCATTTGCAAAAACTGTTCAAATTCAAGTTTTCCAAAGCTTTCACAATTCTTAAATTCGATATCAAAGCTAAAATCTGTAAATCTGTATCTTGAATACTGACCAAAATCCTGTTAACAAAAAAAATTGAATAAAATTAAAGTCATAAAAATCATTAATAAATATAAATCTACAATAATTTTCACATGCAATACCTAAATATCAAATAAAAATCATTAATAAATTTAAAAAGACTATTAAAAAACATGTAATTTAAAATAAAAACTATTTAAATCTTACAAATAAAATTAAAATAATTTATAAATCTCAAAAAACTAAAAAAACTAAAAATGATTTTATTTAAAAAACTAAAAGAAAACCAATTTTATTAAAAAAATGGGTAAAATTGAGATTTAGGGGCTTAGCCCACATGTGACTAGGTTTGGTCACCAAACCGGTCGTGGGGGTTCAGCCGAACTAGAATCAGCTGAACACATCTATGTGGCATCCCACATGTCAGCCAAGTAAGCAAAAATTGGGATGATTCAAAAGTTCTCACTTCTGGGCTTCGATTCTCTATCAAAATTTACCTTTCTGTAAAATCTAAAAATAGTGTTTTCTAGAGCTCGGAGTCAAGATTATAATCATATAATTTTTATCATGTTTTGATTCCATATAATATATTATAAATTGAAATTACTTCAAGTAGGTATTTTAACATTTAAGAACACGCTCGTTCGAAAATATTAAAAATATCAAATCATGTCAAATAAATTAAAACTTTATATTTAACACTAGAGGAGGGATTCCTCTTCAATAATATGTAATTTTAAAAAAAAAATGGTGTAGATTTGATAGGAAAAAGTTAACGCGGACTAAAAACTATTGATTTCAGGTAACACCGACTTTGGATAGTTATAACAGACAAAATATATCCTGAAATTTCTTTTTTTATGCACTAGCTATACATGTCATCTAAAACATATTATGAAATCTGAGTAAAAAAATATTATTTGCATAAAATTTGATAACGCGAACTAGACCCTAGATTTTCCGCATATTTCAGCAATAAAAAAATGGACTTAAAAAATTAAAAAACTATGTCAAATTTTGTTCATCAAATTTTACACATTTCATTAGTTTACATCATCTTCAAATTCTAAACACAAATGCCACTTTTATATCGTCAAAGTTTAAAAATTTGTATGTTGTTGTGCATTTCCTTTATAAAAGTGTGACACAGGTTTGTACTTTTACCCTATCATAATTATTCAACTCAAAATTAGTGAACTTTCCAATTAGATTATCAAGGGTAAGAGTACTATTAGGTGCAAACCTCATTTCATGAATTATAGATATTCTAATTGCATAGACAAGTAACAAGGTTCTCAATATTTTACTTATAACAGTATCTTCATAAATAATACCTCCTGCTCCTCGGATAGAATTGACCACATCTATGATATAGTTAGAGTATTGTGTGATGTTTTCTCCTTCTTTCATTTTCATGTCATCGAATCTACCTATTAAGATTTCAGCTCTGGCTCTCATTACATTTACCTCACCACCATAAAGTAGTGCAAGTTTGTCCCACATTTCCTTCATTGTAGTGCATGCTTTGATATCTTCAAACTCAACATCAGATAGAGTAGCAACAATATCTATCATAGTTATATTTTGTTCATTCTTGTCTCTCAACTGATCAACTATCAAAGGTGCAATAGTTAGTTGTAAGTAGTCATGGTCTAGTAGATGTAGAGAAGATTCTACAATTCTAGATGTTTGCAGCCCCAACCTACTTTTCCATGTGGAGAAGTTAACTTTGTTCAGCTCAGGCATTTCCCTTTTATACATCTTGTGATCTTTTGCTCAAGTCCTTGAAACTTTCCTCCAGCAACCACTAAGCTATGATACCAATTTTTATAATAAATGAGAGGGGGGGTGAATCAATTAAGTCAGTTATCCTACAGTCCCAATCTTACAGATGTACTTATCAAAACTTTTTCAACAATTTCTATAACTCGGTAAGATAAAATATCTAATTGTCTATTCATTTACCGAATACTAGTATTTATCCAAACTATGATTACCAATTAAATAAAAATGCAGTATTTAAAGTATGATAGAAAAACAATCATAACAAATAACACATAACACAATGATTTAATATGGAAACCCTGCTAAGGCAAAAACCACCTAGGACCAGTAACCCAAAATATTTCACTCTTCTAAAGTGAGCTTGGTTAAGAGACAACCCTGTTAAAGGTTACAAAACACACTATTAGGTGTGACCTCATTAGAGGATTTATCAATAATGATTAACTTTTGACCAGAATTCACTATGGGGTCAACAAGAGAACAATTAACATTCAAGGAATGTCATATGGTAATAAAAAAGACTGTCAAGTCTACTTGGTTAATAGATTTTTCTAAATCAATCATTCAACTGATACAACACTGATCTGATTCAAATAAAACTCAATTTCAAATATTTAGATCTATGCTAAGATCATAAAACTCATCTAATCATTAATCAATTCACTTCCTCATATTTCCCCAACTTACTTCACTTGGTGTTCACAGTTCTTGGATGCTTGGTTATGCCTATAGCTCGGTTATGTCTGTAACCAAATTGATCAAGAATACATGAATAAAGTCTTCATACAAAATCTTTGTAGTCTCTATTTTCCCAACATGTTTCAACAATGAAACTCAAGTCTCTTATATAGATGAGTAAACCATTTTCATATCAGCCATTGGATTTTGCCTCTTAATCTCCTTCATCCATTTTTCCACTTAAACCTTCCTCGGTAGATGTGTCATTAACACGTTTCAATCTTTTCCATTAGATCTTCTTTGAATTTTGTCAGTCGTGGATCTTATAACAAACTTCATCATTTACCTCAAAATCATAACAATTTATAGCTCATCAATTTTAGTCCATTATTCTTAGCATTTAATGTTTACATCCATACTCGGTTAATACTAAAATGTGTCGGTGATAACTAAATTGGTTAATACTATCACTCAGTATACACATGACGAATGGGTGTATACAAAAATCTTCAATTACCGACCACATTAACTTGTTCAGTTCTGATCTCTTCTTCATAATAGAGTAATGTAACATGCTCAAGTCAATAATATAATGTCATAGACTCATCAATAAGTTACCTAGTGTATTCCTTATCCTTATCTGTCATATTAATCTTTTCTTCATGTAGATACCTCATTTCTTCACCATTTCTTTCTTCTATAGATGTTCAAATATTTGTAACTATCATGATAAGTAAAGTCAAGACTAGTTGACATCAATGACAACATATTGATTGATTTAATCATCTTACATGTCACTTTGATAGCTCGGTGATCTCTAATCACTGTCTCTTTGGTTCATCAAGATATTCAATTAGTTGTAGGTCATCAAGTTTTCTTGTATGTTGATGATTTGATTTTTACCAGAGATCTCTCTATAGATGAATTTAAGACTGCTATGAAAATAGAGTTTGATATGACTAATTTAGGATTGATGAAGTACTTTCTTGGTATTCAAGTTACTTAATCTAAAGATGGTATTTTTATATGTCAAACTAAGTATGCTAAATATGTTTTTAGAAGGTTTAAGATGTTGAATTGTATGCTAGCTACAACACCAATGGTAACTAGTACAAAACTGAGTATGAAAGATCAGGGGTCAAATGTTTTTTATTAAGTAAAATAGGTTTTATAGGGTGCCTAAAACCCACAACATAGTTTAAAAGATGTAGAAATGAGTTTAGTTCAGAGCTAAAGCATTAAAGAACAAAGGGACATGCCACAAAAAGGCCAACCAACAAACAACCACAAAAAAGGAAAGACAAAATAGAGCAAAAAGAGGTAGGCACCAGAAGTCGGGTTAAGTTAGGCTCCTAAGCATGACGATAGCATTGCATTCGAGAGCCTCCATCATCTCTACTATCTCTTTAACATTATAAATATCTTGGGGTCCATGGGAGACATCATCCTCCCTATTTTTATTTGTTTTGGCTCTAGTTCTTTTGCCTGGACCCTCGCTGGGCTTCTTCTTCTCTTCCTTCATAGTCCTTTGATCAACCCTGTTGTCCATCTTTTCTTCCATTTTGTTGATTAGCATCTTAATGTGTTCATTGGATGCTTTAAAAATGTTATAGTTTTCTTGGCAATACCCTTTGGGTGTCCAATAAACTAATCATTTTAGATTCCAGGTGCTCAACCCTAGCCTCCAGGCTTTACTTTCGCTCAGTGGTTTTGTGATCCTTGTCATTAGTACTCTGAATCTTTTCTTTGAGGTCTTCAATTTCATGGAAGAGCCATTTGAAGGTTCTATATTGAACCAACATACTATTCTTAGTATTGTTGAGGAGATCCATCTCCATTTCCTTGGCCTTATCACTGAGAAATAATAGAGCGAGGTCAATCAACTCCTCCTTATGGATTTTTCCTTTGGTGTCCTCCAAAATTTTAGGGTAAACGGCCTCCCTTATGATCTCCATGCACAATGTATTGATATTGAAGCTCCTCCAGACCTTTTTTCCTTTTCCTGAATCTTGACTTTGATATTCTCCTTTGGACTTATCTTCTGAGGTCTCAAGCATTATGGGAGACTAGTTAGAGGGATTTCCCTGTTCTTATTTGGGGTCCTAAGAAATGGGGTCTTGAGCCTCATTGTTGGTTCCTTACGAGGGCTGAAGAGGTGCGGAGTTATCATCGTTGATCGTGAGATCAACAAAGAGACAACCCGAGCAATCCCTCGTAGTGTTGAGGTTTTCCCCTTTGACCTGTTCTAGCATTTTTCTGGCTTTCTTGTTTGGGTTTCCCTCCTCATCATCTGTATTCATGTCTTCCTCATTGTTGTTATACTCCTAATCCAAGTTTATCTCCTTTCTATTCTTCTTTTTTGGAGATTTTTTTATTTTGACCAAGCTCGAGGGTCTCTTCTTGGATGAGGACCCCTTTTTCAAAATTTTCTTCTCTTCTTCGTCACTATACATAGGATGAGTACCCTCACTATTCCTGATGGGATGTAGTCTGACCCAAAATATTCACTGTTAGCTTTATTATCTATGATTTCCTTACCTAGAATTTGGACTTTGAAGAAATCATAAATCAATAGTAACAATCCTTCATGCAAGGCAAGGTTAGCTATGTTCTTCTCTCTAAAGCCATTAATGTTCTCATTTATGGAGGAATAGAGATAAAATGAGATGGAAATATTTTTTTTTATTCCTAAAGTGATTCAACAAGACAAAGTGGTAGGTACAAATTCTATCAAACCTAGTATCTAGAGTGACGTATGATATGAGGGCCTTGAGAAAAAGCTACCACAACATTTTCATTCCCGTGGGCTGGTAGTAAGTACCCATCTTGACAATAGCCTTCTTCTCCTTGTCGTCTCTCACAAAATCATTGACAACATTGTCAGAAATTTTATGATCCCTGTAAAACAAATTCCCAACTATGGGGATGCTTGTGACCATGGAAATCACCTCCTCCATGACAGTAAAGGACTTTCCCTCTATCTCCACCATTCCTTCATTCTAGCTTTTAACAAAAAATTATGTGATCTCCTTCCTGCTACCATGGAGTCTTTCTATGAATGTGGTAATTTCCCCTTTCTGAAGGGCACTCCAAAATTTAGTGCAATTATTCCACTTCTTGCTATCATTCTCCAGCTCCCTTCTATGTCTTTCCTCAACCATGGCTATAGTCTGGGTGCTGGTTTCTCTCTGGTAAGGTGGGACCTTAAAGCTTTTTGTCTTTCTTGCAACCTTAGTTCTTAGCTTTCTAGATTTTTCCCTTTGAAGATAATTACAGTTCTTGGGAAAGGAAGCCCAGAATGCATGCGGAGGGGATGCATAGTAATTAACCTTACTGTCCCTCCAGTCCTTGTCATTAATGTAATAACTCCTCCAAAAAATCCCTTTACTTTCATGATTATCTTTAATTATTTCTTCAGTACTTTGGAGTCTGTCCCCTTAGAGAGAATCCTTCGCATTACTTGAAAAATCTTCGGCATGGTGCCAACTCATGTTAGCTCCCTTGCTGATAGCCTAGTTGGCAATCTACTTAGCAACCTAAGTGGCATCCCTGGACACGTGAATAATGTGGACCGCTTCAAGATTTTTTTGAATAGCTCACAAAACATCGAACGTGTTGGCTCTTTTGGTGATGTTCATAGAGTTGGCTTCCAACCAGAGATGGTTGACCTCAGTTTCAAGGGTGAACTGGAGGGTCACACAAGCTTCCACAATAGTTTGGGATCCTAAGGGAAGGATGACTACAATGAAACCAAATCTAATTCCATTGCTGCCCGCCTGGCCTGGGTTCCCATCGGCCACTTTGTTGAAATTGGCTTCGGACCAGCTAGGCTGAAAAAAAATTCCTTTGTTGTTCTATCTTTTATCCTGAGTCACATCCAAGGCCTTTCCTTCTTTGTAGATGACTTCAGCATTAAGATGAGTAGAGTTCCACAAATTGAATCCCTGTAACTTATCCTTCTGCATCATTGTTTCCTAGTTTAAACAAATATTTGTTCTATGATTCTAGATCATGTTCCCTTTAACATCCTAATTGTGTGAGCTGATGAGCCCACAGGGATTCCTTGAAGTGACTTTAATTTCTTACTAGGAACATAGGCTACCTAGATGGTTTTTTGAGTTCCATCCACTATGTTCTTACTGGCATCTTCTTGCCTAATCTGACTTGCTCTCTTTCTTCCTGGGGTTTTAATTAGCCCCGACATCGATTTTGTTTCTGCTCCTAGTTACTCCAAGGGAAACTAGAGAGGGGTCTCTCCTATTGGATATCTTCTTATATTGGGCCTTGGACCAGCCCTCCTTTACGTCTTTGTATTTTGCAAAGAGCTCTTCCATCTTGGTGAGATGCCTTGGGGAAATAGTGACCAGTAGTTCTTCCATTTGTTGGACTTTATTTGAGTTATGCGTCTTAGGACATGGATAGGCTTCTTGAGATGTGGTGCCTTTAGACTTGTCCCTTATCAGACTGGAAAAGCATTCTTCTAGCAGGGATTCTAGGGAATCTGAAACAATGGAAATGAAGATAGATCCAAGGCACGAGTCACCTCCTTCCGCCAGGCCATCTTCCTTGGTTTCTTCCATAATATCTTGTTGAATGTTGACTTCTAGACCTATACCTTTTAAAGGGGGAAACTCCTATCTGAGATCTATTTTTCCTTGACTTGTCAGCTCTTTGATGTTATCCTATTGTCTTGTCGACTCCCCATTTGTTGATTTATCCTTATCATCCATCATTTTTAGGATCTTAGGTAAGATCTCTGGTTGATCCTTTTTTTTCACACTCTGTGGGTGTTGGCCTCTATACCCACCTCTAGTTTAGTCTTCTCCCTAGATGGGCCTGACTTATCACATCTAGTATTATTGCCTAACTTTTTCTTTCTTTCAATGATTTTTTTCTTTCCTTTCTTTCTCCGAGTTCTAGAACGCTAGACACACTTTAGCTATGTGTCCAACTTTCTTGCAGAGGAAACATGCAAATGGGACACTTTCATAATCCAGCTTCCGCACATATTTTCCTAGTTTGGATTGAAGCTCTATAATTTCTAGCATGTCTTGACCCTCTTCCACCCCTATGTAAATCCTGGCATAGGCTAGACAACTTCTAGCAACTTTCACTAGGTCTATCAAGAGCAGGGTACCGAAGGAGTTGGCTATTCCATCGAAAACATCTTCATACCAGAATTCCAGTTGAAGTTCTGGGAGTCTAACCCATATTGAGGCTTGGACAAAGACAGATTCATTAAGATCTAGCATTGGTGTCATTTTTTGCAACGCCAAGGTTGCCTTTCCAATAGCCCAGGTATACGAATAAAGGATTTTTTCTAAGTCCTCCTTACATGAAAACTCAAAGGACATAAATCCTTTAGCCATGGTTGTGACTTGGACTTGACCCTTTAAATCCCATTTCTTTTTAGCAAAAATCCTAACAATATCTATGTTAGGTCTAGACCCCACAAATTTTCCAACAAGACTATGGTTCATTGAAGCTGTGTTGTGATCAACCAGTTCATCGAGAATCTCTATGGTGTATTTGTCTTTTTCCTTATCAGATAAATCCTTAATGGAGGGGAAAGAGGACTTGCCTGTAGGTTTAACTCCTAAGAGAGTTGACCATCGATGGTTGAGGGCTATTCCATTCTGATCACTTGCCTGGGTCTTCGTGACTTTAGGAGATGTGGGAGGAAAAGCTATATTCCTGTCCCCCACCCTTGCTTCCTTTCCTGGGTCTTTCTATTTTTCCTGTGGGATACCATCCTTTTTCTCTGGGTCCGCAGGGTCCTATTATGCAAGAATGCCATCACCAGAGGATCCCATAGCCTGCAACCCTGGGATCCCACCCACCTTCAAATTCAAAAAGCTCCCGCTCCTTCTGGTTCGCTTTCCATTTTTTATTTTGGGGTCAAATGTTGATCCAACTTTATATAAGAGATTGGTTGGAAGTCTCGTGTATTTGATATCATTAAGGCCTAATATAATGTTTTCGATAAGTTTAATATCTAGGTTTATGAAGTCTCCTATAAGTACACAGTGGCAAGTTGGAAAAAGAATCTTAAGGTATATTTCCGACACAATAAAATTTGGCATTTTGTATACATCAATTGATGATGTAAATTGATCAGATATTTTGATAGTGATTTTGCATATAGTGTCGATGGTACAAGAAAAACACATCTAGGTATGTGTTTAGTTTTAGATCATGTGCAGTAGCATGGGCATCAAAGAAGCAGCCTATTGTAACTTTATCATTAGCTGAGGCAGAATATGTTGCAGTGACCACAAGAACTTGTCAAACTGTTTGGATGAGAAATATTTTGATTGAGCTACCAAATGAACAAGAAGAACCGGCTAAGATTTATAGTGACAATAAATTTGTAATTGCATTAGAAAAGGATTGTGTTTTTCATAAGAAAAGTAAGCATATTGATACTAGTTATCATTACATTCAAAAATTAGGAAATAGAAATAAAATTTGTATGGAGTTTTGCAGATCAGAAGATCAATATGTAGATATATTTACAAAACCATTGGCAAAAGAGTTGTTTGAAACTCACAGTATAAATATTGGTGTTTGTATGATGTAATAACAACTTACATATGGTAGAAATTAAGGGGTGTGTTAGAAATAATTGTAATTTCTCCCATGCTAGTGCTCACTCATTCTGCTCTAACACGGAATGTACACCAAATGCACGGTATCTATTTGTGCTTCATGTGTTTAGTAAAGATCAGATTTAAAAATCTGATATGATCTTATCCTTGCTCCACTAATTTGGATGGTTACTTTACTTGTACAACAAGTTTTATAATCACCAAAGAAGTGATGAAAATTTACTTTGCTCCCCTGCTTGTTTGCTGAAGATTGACTCTGTCACCGCCAGAGGTAGAGAAGGGAATCAAATTGAATATCTGATTTTTCCTCATCTTACTGCCACAATCTGAGTTGTCCACAATCAGATTTGGTTGTAATATGATCACTGTACAATCTAATTTATTTAATTTTTTATATGCTCTATTTTTGTCTTCAGTCTCCATCGCCTCTGTTCACTGAATGAAGGAGATCAATTGTTTTGTTGAGGTACCTATATATAGGTTATCTAATTGCTTTGGAGTGTTTTAAGAAAATTTATAGCAGAGAACTCTATAGAGTTCACAATTGTATGAATGTTGTTTCAACTAATAAAAAATTTCATGTATGTTGTAGTATACGGTTATTTAATTGTGTTGTTCTCTCTAATTCAAGCATTCTGTTCTGATCTATTTCAGTACACTGTTCTATTGTGATTCCTTATTTCCTTCAATAGCAATAGAAGAAGCCAGAACACGAAGCCAAAGAAAGGAGTCTTCAACAATCGTAAAATCCAGCCAGATACACTTGGGGACGTCCCAAATGAAAACTTAAAAAGCAAAGGCTGATAAATCCTGAGAAAGGACAACCGACATAGGGTCTAACAGAAAGGTGCACTGCTAAAAAATGTAAACGGTTGATGGAACCAGTCCGCTTGGTAGACAAAAACACCAAAGATCTCCTTTGAAAGCAACAGTGGGAGACAGAACAATGACACATGGTCCAAAAGAAAGAAGACTGATATCCTTAGCCTAAGATGAGCTCCACAAATCAGAATTGGGCAGTTCATTGCCATCTCCTTCTTTGGCTCCCAAGCAGTCTTTGCACCACAAGGATTTGAATCCCCTCTCGCTTCTCCATTCCTACTCATCGCATTAATATTGCTTTGATAGTTTTTAATAGTTTTTTTATCGCAATTATTGAAATTATTTTGATTAATGGCAAATAGGCTTTGAAGGTACCTTAAACCAACAATTATTGAAACTGTTGAAATGTTCTTAGTTGCTAAATATATATCTTTAATGAGCTTCAAATAGATACTATATATGGATAGGCATGGCTCTTGCACGATGCCTGAATCTCGATGAAAAATATGTTTGGAGTGTGATTAAAAATAATTTTATAATTTCAACAGTCATAGGATCAAAATTAAATTGTTGGGTTTCTCTGAATTAATGATGTATTAAGAAGGATTACTCATTCAAGGGACATGGTATAATGAAATAGAATATTTGATGAGAAAATGAAGTTGGATTATAATATATCATTAAGGTGAATTCATTTTAGATCTATGATTATAATCCTTTTGTAATATATTTTCACTGGATATGTTGAATTTTCAATAGTTTTACTTATTTTACAGTTGTAGTGAAGCCTCATTTTATAACTACATGGCAACATAATGTTTCTATTGTCATTTTTTGTTTTCAAAAATTAATTTATTGTGTGAGGTTATTGTAAGCTTCTAAAATTGATTTTGCATTAGAAGATATTATGAATTATTTCTTTTTTTATCCAACTACAGATTGATGATGATCTTCATTAATTGATGATATTCTATACTCATTGTATAGTATTAGTTTGTGGAAGTGCATGTTCTATTTATCTAGCATTTCCTTTATTCCTTTTTTTTTATCAATAGTAAGAAAAGAATTTGGTGTAATTTATCTCGAATTATTTATTTATATTTTATAATTCATTTCTTATTTGACATGTATTGTTAATTTGTAGCTTGCTCTTTTATAATTGAACTTCATAACATATGAAAAACCTACAAAAAATACCATATTTGATGAGAATGCACATTTCAAAGACTAGCTAAGAAACAAATTGTAGCCTTGATTGTTGAATATATAATTCTTTCATTTGTGATCAACCAATTCTAACATAAGAAAGAGAGCAAAAGAAAAAAAAATTAAATGGACACAATCAAAATTACAATACTCCAAAAATATTTTTTCCAAATATAAATAATTATTTAATAGAAAAAAACAATTCTATTATTTAAATTTTTTAAATCAATATTAAAATATTAAAAATAAATATCTAGTTTGAAAAGACCACTACAACAAATTATTTAATTTGTATAGGCCCACCTAGATTCAACAATTAAGTTGCCCTACGGCCTTTATTTTACTTCATATAATAAAGACTAATATCTTAAAAAAATTTCAAAATTTATTCACATGATGATATTTGGTTTCCTTGTTAAAGGGGAACCTGAAATTCTTTTATTTAAATAGATTCACTATCGAATTTCACTAAATAGCAAATCAGGCGATACTGAAAGCATTAAATATGACACTAAATGCAGAGAGTGTTTATACACCCGCGAATTCTTCCAGAGCCTTAGCTCTTTCCAGAGCCTTGTATTGCTTGAAGTGCGAGAATATGAAAGGCTTGTAACGCCTTGGATTGTCGTCGTCCACAAGCTCCACAGGTGCCCAGATTTCCGTGTCCTCTGGAAACCCAGTGAAGATTCCAATTGAAATGCGATCTTTACAGCCTTTGTAAACAACACGATGCTCTGCGCTGCGGTATCGGCCGTTACTCCACGCCTGCAAACATTCATCCCTAACTCTTATTAGAGAGTGGTATTAAAAAAAGACAACTAAAATGGTATGCGGAGAGAAAAAGTTGTACCTTAAGGGAGTCCCCCACATTAACAACAAATGAATGAGGAAGAGGTTTGACATTGAACCACTCGCCCTCCTCAGATCGAATCTGAAGCCCTCCAACATCATCTTGGTAAAGAATTGTGAGGAAGTTCAAATCTGTATGAGAGACAAGGGCTTCCTCTCCAATAGATATATCATTCGATGTGTAGCCGTTTATACGCAATACTGCACCGCGGTTTTCAAAGTGAGAGTGGTAGAAAGCATTGGCATCCAACCCCAGGCTTGCAATAATCGATTTTGTGATTTTTCTTTCAAGATTTGATACAGACAAAGAGTATGTTGCCATCGTTTCGCTACAAAAGTTCTAACCATTAGGGAGAGAAAAATGAATCAGCATTAAGCAGAAATAACGATTGATTAACATACCAAAAAGTTGGGTTTCCTTCTGGACATATCTCTCCATATATTTGGGCAAGGGAAGCTGGATTTGTCGGGTCTGGAAGGCGAAAGGCCTCAAAATTTGGACGTCGGTAATAAGCGTCGGACACATTACCTGTTGTTGAGATTCTCTCTTTGACCTCGGTGGGCAGGGATAATAAATCTCGGCAAACATTCTCAGCCATTTCCAGAAGATCTTCTGGAATTCCATGGTTCACAAGTAGGAAGAATCCCCATTCCTTGCAGGCCTTTCTCAGTTTGGCGAGCACGGGATGATCTTGAAGATGACTCAGATCTAGAGCATCGATGTCCTCTGGAAAGTTGGAAATGTCGATCACGGGGAGATCGAGTTTATGTACGATGGGTTCAAGGGGGGAAGGCATTATGTAGTTTGCTGCAAATAACACAGGAATAGATGACAAGAGTTTTATGACTTATATTGCAGTTTCTCTCTTTTAATACCGGGATCCAGAGGTGAAATAATTATGCTTCGGTTGGACGGACTGTTAAAAATAATCACAAACTCCAAACTTGAAATATCGAGAAAACGACGAAACGATAATTTCTTGAAGCAATTGATTTAAAAGTACAAAACTACATAGAATCTGCATAATATAATATATTTCGCGTATTGTCGGTGACCAAGCAATGAAATAATTTGTGATAATATTAGTTAAAAAATTCTACTTTGACGATAGAAGCGATTACTGTTATAATAAATATTAGAAAATGGACCTAGTGACGAAAGCAATGACGAATTGTAATCAATGGATTAAAATAGATCCTTGATGGCGTAACGAACTAGATATGTTGTCGAGATGAGAGACTATTTTAATGTTATTTCAATAATTTTGTATTATGTTTTTTTTTCTATTTAAATTTCGGTGAGTTAATTGATAACTATTTATTGAAAACGAATAGAGAAAATATGTTTATTTGGTTGGAAATGTTTTTAGCTGAAAGTGTATTTAAGAATCTGGAGACATTGATTTCGTATTAGGTGAGAGGCATTAAAGTACAAACTAGTCACACTTTGAGCGAGGAAAATAGTTTTTCGATTGAAACCTTATGGAAACAATGTGTAGCCTAAGTCACCTCTACTATTTGGCTGAAACCCTAGGACGACTCTTATTAACTTCCGAAGACTTAACAAATTTATCAAGTTAATAGCATATTTGGATATCGTCTATGAGCTAATTAACAATTGTTTAAACCATTTCCATGCATCACACTTTTTTTTTTTTTATCATTCATAACTTATGACATTTTTTTTTTAATAATTTGATTGTCTACATTGAAGATGACATTTTCTCAACACATTTGTTCAGATGATTTAATCTCAAAATCATTGTTAAATTCACATATTATGATACCCTAATAATTATAACTTGATGCTTATACACTAATATGCACATGCATTTAAATGCTTCTTACAAATACAAATGAATAAATTAAATTTATTAGAAAAAATTAGTATAACTCTTATTATCACTCCATGCATAATGAGATGGGTAATCGTGAAAATAAATTCCATATATTTTGTTAGCTTATGAAAGTCTATAAATCGATAGTAATTTTGGATTGTAACTACCTCTTTTATAAAGGTTACCATAATAAATATTATCAGTTAGCAACTACATCCTTTGCTTTGTATAAATTCCCTCTAAATGAAATTAATAAAAACTCTGAACTTCCACCATATTCCATCGTATGGAATCAAAAATATTTTCAATTATGAACGGTGTGCGAAGGAAATCGTTAATGGAAATCTCCTGAAATGGGTAGCATAGAAGGATACGAAAATGGTGTGTTGCAACTAAATTGATGTTTTGGGCAGTATATGTATTTAAACAGATGCACATAAATAATAGAGAATGTAATTAAAATATTTTTATTGGCGGTGTGTAGATGTTAAATGAATATAGGTAAGAGTAACAATCAACATCTATCTAAAGGTAGTAAAGTACCGGCAAGAAAGATATACAAAGCATTAAAATCTTTGTTCATGTGTGCTTGTAATTAATGAGAAGGAAACAATGATGTGAAAACACAAGGGTTTGAAGAAATCATGGAGAAATGCAAATGGAGAGTGAGATAGTGTAATCCTAGTGTACCTACCAAACATTTTTGAGACATCCTTACTTATTTAATATGTCGAGTGTACTGTGGGAATACTTAATGATGGTTCATTACTTAGTTGGTTTATTAAAAGTAGTTAAATGATTCTATCATTTTTTCGCTAATAAATGTCAGTTATAAAAATGTATTTTTTTTGATAGAGTATATTTTAGTATTAATTAATGTTTTTGTGAGCTATTGAAGATGCGAAAGAGAAATTATTTCTCATGTTATTATCAAAGTAATTTTATCAATGATCAAAGTCAGTAAGTTTTGCATATAATTTGTAGACGTATCACCATAAAATATATTTCTCTTTTACATAATATTTTATTATTTACACAAATAGCTAGATATATAGTCAAATGAACCTTACCTCTAAATAGTGTTCAAGATTAATATCAAACAAAAATGCATCCTAATATGATGAAGAAATTTATGTACCACATATATATAATGAAATTGTTTTGTACCACACTCATGGTGTAATGTAGAGGGACTTGAAGCCTCACAATTTGATACTTTATTAATTAAAAATATTTTATAAAAGTTGTAAACCTTGGGTTGGGAGGGAAGTCAAACATTCCTATCGTGAATGACATCTATGAGATTGTAACTTTATGCTGTAGAGTTTTTGAAATTCTTTTTGGAGCCAGTCACTATTCTATAGTTTTTGGCATGAGGTCTATGCATGAGCCAAATTCTATAGAAAAATAGTGTTTCATGAGCTAGTGATTGTTGCTGAGAAAGAAGCTTTCTCATTATATAGAATTTATCCCTTAAAAATAGGCATACGAGAGTGGGTTGGTACAAGGCATACCTATGCATAGAGGATATCTTTTCTAAAATATCTAAAATGAATGTTCCGTTTTAGTGAGATTTAAAATTGCAACAAAATATTTATATTTGCAAGTATCTTGAGACTCTAAATGGCAATATATGACTAGGAGTGACTAAGTTGAGAGAATGCAATGCAAATACTCAATTAAAGTATCAATACTTAAATCTAAGCATTTTCATCATGTTACCAAGTTTTGAGGATGAAAGACCACTAAATGATGCTTGTATTGCTACTAAGAATGGTAAGTTGTTGATAAGTTATTTTAGAATAGAAGTTGTAACTCAAAATATTTTTGTGAGTATTGTAAAGGGAGAATGTTAGGGTATTAAAATGTATAAACTAATTAAAATTTTGTTGGTAATTACCTCCTTTATAACTATTACCAGAATAACTGCCTCCTCATTTTCAAGATAGAACCTAGTACAACACATGGCCTATGAGGTGACAAAAGAGGTAATTAAAGACATTAGAGGGTTGTGGAATATTGGTGAATCACTAGGAAAGAGGTAAAGGAAATGACTAATATTGACCATGATTAATGTTCATTCATGATAAATACCCTTGGTGATCTAATAGTGAGGTATGTTCCTTATGAAATTTTATATAAAATTCAATTTTGGAATCGTGATGGTGTCACTTTGATTGTGGCTATTTAAATTGCTCATAAGATGGTTAGGAAGAATGTCTAATTTGATCTATAAAAATTTTGTTGGAGAACATTCTTAAGAATCTCAAGATGACTATAGACGATGGTTCTACACTTAGATTTGATTAATTGATCATGTTCTTAGGATTGTAATTCATGAGGTCATTTAGTAGTAAAGAGAATCTGGAATTCATGATCAACATTGTTGTTGATGAATAATAATATAGATACTGATGAAGGGTGCTCCCCTTAATACCACAAACACATAACAGAAAAAGAGAAACAACAACAATAATATGCAAGAACAGAAAAATTGGCTTCTTATTATCTCCACAAATGTGGAATTACAAACTTTCAGAATTACAATATGCAAAGCCACATGGGCATTCCCTTACAATATTCTGTAGGACAAAGCCTCGAACTATTACCCAGATCTACTACCCAAAACTATTCTGAACTGCCTAAGACAATAATACAGCCTTCCTTATATAGGCAATTTTCCACCGCCTGGGAAGGTTCCAGAATTTTAGCCAATAAGGCCGACCAAACATAGAATTAGTTTATTTTACATTTTATTACATCATAGTCAGCTCAAGATAACCTTTGAAACCCGAACAGAAATTTTGAAGAAAATTATTTTTCGCCATTTCAGGTGGCCCAACTTCCGAAGACCATAAGTCATCACCAATTGACCCGATCGGCTATTATAACCCCATTTCGAAAATGCCACGAAGCGCTCTACAGGCTTGACCCGCGCAAGCGTCCGTCACCCAAATTTTTGACCTCATCCGGGGCCTCTAAAGCCTTCAAAATTGAGTTCAAAGTTTCTGTACCCTGCTGCCAATACCGAAAATCTTCAATATCTTCCAATATACACTTGATCTGGCAATGAAACTTTACTGGCAGACTTATATGACCAAAATGAACCTCCAAGAAAGAAATCAGATCATTCTGAGCACATACGAAAATTACCAAAAATAGTAACTTTCCATAAATAGCAGCTCTGCACTAAAATAGCCCTTATTGAATATAAAAATAGAAATATTTTTGGGTGATGCAAGATTGCTCTTACACCCAGGATGCTCCTACATCAGACACCCAGGGTAATTTGAGAAGTGACCCTGTCATGACTCAGGTGTGCAGAGGAAAACCAAGAAGGCTAACCTCCTCCCTTGTCAGCCATGATGAATCTTCAACAGGTCATCCTTTCCACTTGACCAGATATTCTTCATATGTCCTATTCCTTGTGCTTCTGCCAACACGACTTTCCAGTATATCTTCGATCTCCTTAGTGTCTGAACTAGTTGCTGGAATACTCCACTGTGCTGCTGCAACCTCATCTTCAACACCTCCTTCGTGATACTCTGTCAAATCTGAAATGTTAAACACTGGTGAAATATTTAGCTCACTAGGCAATTCTACCTCATATGCATTTTCTGAATCATTTCAGTATCTTACATGGCCCAATCTTCTTCATTTTCATCTTGTTATATGTACCAACTAGAAACCGCTCCTTCCGCAAATGAACCATGACTTCATCACCAACCTGAAATTCCTTATACCTCCTTTTCTCATCTTCCTTAGCCTTATACTGTGCATTCATCTTGGTAATATGCTTCCTCACCTCCCCATGGATGTTCTTCAAGTGTTCTGCAAAATCCTCAGCTTCAGCACTACTTATTTCTCCTTTATCTATCTTTCTCAATTCAGATGCATTTCTTGGACTACTTCCATATACAATCTGGAATGGTGATTTACCAATGCTCCTATTGATAGAATTATTGTATGCAAATTCTGCCTGTGGTAAAATCAAATCCCATCCTGTTGGCTTATCTCCAACCAAACATCTCAGCACATTTTCCAAACTTCTATTCACCACCTCTGTCTGTCCATCAGTCTGTGGATGATGTGATGAACTGAACTTCAAATCTGTCTTCAACTTCTTCCACAATGTACACCAGAAATATCCAACAAACTTAGTGTCCCGATCTGAAACTATGGTCTTTGGCAAACCATGAAGTCTCACTACTTCTCTGAAAAACAATTCTGCTACATGAACAGCATCATTAGTCTTCTTGCAGGGAATGAAATGTGCCATTTTTGAAAATCTGTCAACCACCACAAAAATTGAATCATGTCTTCGCTGAGTCCTCGGTAAACCAAGAACCAAGTCCATGCTGATATCCTCCCAAGGCTTCTCTGGTATAGGCAATGGCTGGTACAACCCTGTATTCTGCTTCACTCCTTTCGCCATTTGACATACTCTGCAACTTTGTACAAACTTCTTCACATCTTGCTGCAACTGTGGCCAATAATAATTCTCACTAACCAAACCAAGGGTTTTATCACGACCAAAATGTCCAGCCAATCCTCCGCTATGCTTCTCCTTGATGAGATTCTCCCTCATAGAACTTCGTGGAATGCACAATTGACTCCCTCTGAATAGCATATCATCCTGGATGATGAAATCCAACCATTTCATCCTGTCTAGAGTAATAGGTTCTGTACAAGCTTTCCAAGCTTCACCAAAATCAGGATCCTCTGGATACAAATTCTTGAGTTCCTTGAACCCAACCACTTCAATCTGCATTTCTGTCAGCAATAGTTGCCTTCTGCTAAGAGCATCTGCAACCCTATTAGACTTTCCACTCCTGTGTTTCAAAACAAATGTATAACTCTGCAAAAACTCAACCCATTTCAAATGCCTCTGATTCAACTTTCCTTGACTATTCAAATATTGCAAAGCTTGATGATCAGTATACAAAACAAACTCCTTAGGAAGTAGATAATGTCTCCACTTCTTTAATGCCTGAACTATAGCATAAAATTCTTGATCATAAACAGAATATTTCCTCTTGGCATCATTTAACTTCTCACTAAAATAAGCAACAGGTTTACCTTCTTGGCTCATAACAGCTCCTATTGCAGTACCACTAGCATCACAATCTACTTGAAACACCTTATTAAAATCTGAAAGTGCTAAAACAGGTTCTTCTGTAACTTTTTGTTTCAACAATTGAAAACTCTTTTCTGCCCCATTAGTCCACTTAAACTCTTTTCTATCCCCTCTCATTGTTTCAGTCAAGGGTCCACAAATACTACTAAAATTTTTGATAAACTTTCTGTAAAAGCTAGCTAGACCATGAAAAGATCTTACCTCAGTAGCACTCTTTGGAGTAGGCCATTCAAGGATAGCCTGTACCTTCTCTGGGTCCATTTTTAGACCTTCTCCTGAAACTACAAACCCCAAATACACCAACTCTTTCTTCACAAAACTGCACTTCTTCAAATTAATCAGCAATTTCTCTTCTCTCAACTTCTCAAATACCATACGAATATGCATCATATGCTCATCCAATGTCTTACTAAAGATCAAAATATCATCTAGGTAAACAATGACAAACTTACTCAGAAATTCTTTCAGAACCTCGTTCATGAGCCGCATGAAAGTGCTCGGTGCATTGGTTAGCTCAAAAGGCATGACTAACCACTCATATAGTCCTTCCTTTGTTTTGAAGGCAGTCTTCCATTCATCTCCTTCTCTGATCCGAATCTGATGATATCCACTCTTTAGATCTATCTTTGAGAAATACACAGCTCCACTCAAACAGTCCATAATATCATCCATTCGTGGCAATGGAAACCTGTACTTGATTGTGATCTTGTTTATTTCCCTAGAATCTGTACACATCCTCCACTCTCCATTCTTCTTTGGTGCTAGTACCGCTGGTATAGCACAGGGACTCAGACTCTCACAGATCAATCCTTTCTGTAGCAGTTCATGTACTTGTCTGTTCAACTCCTCACTTTCTGCAGGTGTCATTCTGTGTGCTGCCTTATTCGGCAAACTCGCTCCTGGGATCAAGTCCATTTGATGACTGATCTTTTTGACTGGTGGTAATCCATCAGGCACGTTATCGGATATAATATCCTGAAACTCATTCAACAAATCTGCAACTTCTACAGGAACATCTTCTACTTCCTCTTTACCAGCTTTTGGAATTAAAGCAAAACATACATGCTCATGCCTCATACCATCTAGGAAATTTCTTCCATCAACAAAAGTTATCCTTGCATTACCACATACCTTTTCTTTAGTCTCCTTCAATGGTTTTAGCTTATGTCACACTCCATCCTTTGTCAGGGAATAGGTATTCGCATGACCATCATGTACAACACATCTGTCAAACTGCCATGGTCTACCCAACAACATATGACATGCATCCATAAATATGATATCACACAATACCTCATCTTGGTATCCGCCAATCTTGAACTTCACCAGGCATTGTTCATTGACCATGACCTTGTGGTCATCCTGTACCCAGGCAATCCGATATGGATGTGGGTGTTTCTGTCTCTTGAGCTTCAACTTTGTCACCATCTCTTCTGACACCAAATTTTCAGTGCTTCCACTATCAATAATCACATCACAACATTTACCTTCACACTTGCACTTGGTGCGAAATAGGCTCCTCCTTTGCTCAGGTTCATTCTCACCACTCAACAGGACTCTTCTGTTAATCAATGTTTCTCCTCTTTCAGCATCTTCAGAATTTGATGATCTGGCATCTTCATCTACATGTGCAACTCTAGCCTGGCCTTCATTTCTCCTGTCCGTTCTGCCTTGGCACTGAGGACATTCAAATGCCCTATGACCTTCTTCTCCATAGTGAAAATATGTTCCACAGAAGCCACCTCTTCCAGATCTTTGTCCTCTTCCTCTTCCTCTCTGATCTCTATTATTCTGATCCTGGAAGTGATTGGAATTATTTCCTCGCTGATTTTGACTGCTATTGGCCTCATCCTTCTTTTTCGGATCTTCATTTCGGCCACCATATGACCGTCCACCAGATCGTCCACCGCGACCTCTTCCATTTTGTCTGCTCTCGAACTTCTTGTTCAGCTTTTCCTCTACTTTTAGGGCAAATTGGTATGCCTCCTCAATACTGTTCATTCGAACCAGATTCAACTCCTCCTGAATGCTTGGCCTTAACCCATTAAGGTATCGGGCAACTTTCTCCTTATCAGCTTCGGCATGGCCTGTTCTGATGAGGAGTCGATAGAACTCCTCTGTATACTCCTGAACAGATTTTTCTGCTTGCTTCAAACTTTGCATTTTCTTCAGTAGGTCAAGCTCATAATCAACAGGAATGAACTGTCGCTTCAATTTTTCCACCATCCGATCCCATCTTGTGATTTTATCTTTCCCTCTTCTATTTTGCTCCAATTGAATTTCTTGCCACCAGATCTTCACATGACCTTTCAGTCTGGCCTTCGCAAATTTGACCCTATCAGGATCCTCAACATCTTCATACTCAAAATACTCCTCACATTCATTGATCCAGTCGATCAATTCCTCTGGGTTAAGATTTCCAGAAAATGTAGGAACCTCAATCTTAGGTCTTTTTTCAATCTTGAAAATCGCCCGAAAAAGTCTTTCTTCCTCCTAGTTCACAATTTTAGCTTCTCCTTCTTGGTATTCTTCTTCGGCTTCATCCTCGCTTTCATCTCTGACATTAAGATTCATTCCTCTGCGAATCTCTTCTTGCAATGCTCGCACTTGTCTCTCTAGCTCTCTAACCTCAGGTGTTACAACACCTACTCTTCCGCCACGTTCCCTTCGTGGAGGCATTTTTGTGATGCGCGCTGAAACCCTAGCCACGGCCCTGGTGCAAACTGCCTCACAATCGGTGATCTGTTTACACACTCAAGAACTCCTGCTCTGATACCACTTGATGAAGGGTGCTCCCCTTAATACCACAAACACATAACAGAAAAAGAGAAACAACAACAATAATATGCAAGAACAAAAAAATTGGCTTCTTATTATCTCCACAAATGTGGAATTACAAACTTTCAGAATTACAATATGCAAAGCCACATGGGCATTCCCTTACAATATTCTGTAGGACAAAGCCTTGAACTATTACCCAGATCTACTACCCAGAACTATTCTGAACTGCCTAAGACAATAATATAGCCTTCCTTATATAGACAATTTTCCACCGTCTGGGAAGGTTCCAAAATTTTAGCCAATAAGGCCGACCAAACATAGAATTAGTTTATTTTACATTTTATTACATCATAGTTGGCTCAAGATAATCTTTGAAACCCGAACAGAAATTTTGAAGAAAATTATTTTTCGCCATTTCAGGTGGCCCAACTTCCGAAGACCATAAGTCAACCAGTTGACCCGATCGGCTATTATAACCCCATTTCGGAAATGCCACGAAGTGCTCTACAGGCTTGACCCGCGCAAGCGTCCGTCACCCAAATTTTTGACCTCATCTGGGGCCTCTAAAGCCTTCAAAACTGAGTTCAAAGTTTCTGTACCCTGCTGCCAATACCGAAAATCTTCAATATCTTCCAATATACACTTGATCTGGCAATGAAACTTTACTGGAAGACTTATATGACCAAAATGAACCTCCAAGAAAGAAATCAGATCATTCTGAGCACATATGAAAATTACCAAAAATAGTAACTTTCCATAAATAACAGCTCTGCACTAAAATAGCCCTTATTGAATATAAAAACAAAAATATTTTTGGGTGATGCAAGATTGCTCTTACACCCAGGATGCTCCTGCATCAGATACCTAGGGTCTTTGGTGAATAGTGGAAATGGTTGTAAAGCCTATTTCACTTCATTGTAGATGAAAATTTGTGTCAAGTGGATTTTTGCTAGTGTAGTGTATGTGTGTCATGGTTAGGAGGGTTCCTCCTCTGGTAAAAAAAAAGTATAGATATTGTTATTGATAGTTCCTCTCTAGAACCTAAAAGAAGAACAACTAATATTAAAGGAAAATAAATTATTAGTATCTCAAAGAGTAAAGAAGAAGAGCTTGTGGAAAAGAAAGAAGTAGAGGGAAATGAAGAATAAGAATAAATTCAGAAGGATGTGGGTTTTCTGTCTAAATCTAACTTGGTAGATTTTGGAATGGGTCAAATTTTGATGGAAGATGGTTTTGGTGACATGTGGGTTGGTTTACCTTTAGTGAGTAGAATTGAGATTAAATAAGTGTTGAATGATCACTTGATTAGTATGAAGATCATGTTTTCTAGTGTATTTGGTATGTTACTAGGCAAATTGGTTAGAGGTATTGAAATTTGATTGATGCAGAGTGGAGTTGATTGCAAAAACCTCAAGGAATCTATTGATAAGAAGTGCACCAATGTAAGACAAAGTTTATCCATATTAATTGATAAGACTACAGAATGTTTAAAGGAAAATTTGGATATGTATAAGTATTATCTTTGGCGGTGCATTGTTGTCGACAATTTTAAAGGTAGAATTGAAGTTATTGAGATAGAACCGAATAAGCTAGGAAAGACATATGACTATTTTAAAGACAAGGAGAGAAAAAAAAAGATAAGATTTTGATAATTACAAGGTGAAATGGCATAGTTACAGAGGCAAATAGAGGATTTTATGAAGACATTTTGGTTGGTAAAGGACATGATTGAGGTTTGGTCAAAAAATATTTATGTTATTGTTATTGATGTAGAGAGTTATGAATGTCAGTTTCAACCTCTAAAATGTATATCATAGTTCCTTTATATAGTTGGGTATGATTGTGTCACAATATTTGGATAACATCTTTTGATATTCTAGTTGAGTACAATAGTTTGTGTGCTCGGATGGGTGTTGTTGCTGAGTGGAAAAATGAAGTTCCCATTATCAAGAAAGGCTACAAGGTTTTCAATGTCCATAATATTGTATTTTTTTATCACCCTTTTCCATTGTGGAAAAAAGGGGGAGAGAAAATGAAAAACAAAAATTGGGAAAGAAGTATCTACTCAGTGGGAGTCTTTTGGTTATTAATATTTTTTGTGCTTTACATGTTTATTCATTAATGCAAAAGGGAGAGATTGTTATTGAATAGTGGTAAAATGGATTCACCGCTATTCAAATGTAAAGGGGGGAAATATGAGACCTATTCTCAAACCCAAATTCCCCAAAGAAGAGATCCAATATGATCAACCAAAAGGTTAATGCACAATCGAATCAATTAATGGAAAAGATTAGGAAGAGAGAGTAAATCCAATATTTCCCTATGTGGAGGATTATGTTTAGAAGATAGAATAATTGAAATACAATTACTAACCTCAAATTAGGGTAGATCTGCAAAATGTTAAATTCTTATGTCTGTGTGCACTTTCGGGAAAATTTGAAACTTGTCCTGGACTGGAAATGCTGAGAAAGAGAAAACCCAGAAATCTTTCCTCAAGATGGCTCAGCTCAAGTTTGACCCTCATAAAAGGTCAAATATCACATTCTTTATTTGAAGTCTGATTCGAATTCTATTTGTAGATCTTGGAAGTTTTCTGAAAAGGGTATCCAAATTTGCTCTCAGATCTGAAACTCCACACCTATACCTACAAGAAAATGGGTGGTTTTTGTTGTATGGGGGTTTTGCCTTGGTCAAACCCCAGTTTAGGAATTAATGTTGAAATTGAATTGAAATATATTGTGCATAAATAAAGTAATTGAAACAAATCACCTTGCTTACGTTGAAGTCCTTGTAGAGGATTCGAATCCTCAAATCCACAAGTAGGAATGAATGTAGGATGTAGGCTGTCTCCAATAAATGGTATTTGACCTTCAACACTAATCTTGAATTGATCTTTGCATACGAGAAGGCTTGAATGAATGGAGAAGGATGGATCTTCAAGGGGGCTCCAAAGAGATTGAATCCTTCAATAGCTAACAATGGATCTCCTTGATGAATGGATGCTTGACCACTTCAATGCTTGAAGACTTGCTAGAATGCACTTGCACTTGAGAGCTTGAGAGTGCTTGAGCTTGAAAAACTTGTTTGAGAAAACTTCATGTGTAAATGAGAGAGGAAGGCCTCCTTTTATAGTGATCTAGGGCACACTCCTCTAGATGGGCCACCTTGGAGAATTAAATCCCAATTAGGTCCTCACATTTAGAAAATATACCTACATTAAATGAAATTAAAGGATTTACCATCCTGAAACCCAAAATGGCCAACCCGGAGGTGGGGAAATAAATCTCCCGAAAGCCCGAAGCCCAAAAATTTTGGAAATTGGTATTTTGGAGGAAGGGGTCAAAGTCGAGGTTGGACCTAACCTACTCAAGGTCTTAGCTTGACCCTGACCTAGTCAGGTTCTAACTCGACCTTGACCCTGGTCCCAAATTGACTCAGAACTAAGTCAGGAGGTCTCAGGGATGCCAAGAACCCTAGACCTGATGCCAAAGTAGGATAGAATGTCAGTGATAGACATAAAATCCTATGATTACTGTGATGAATCCTAGGAGGATCCATTTATAAACTCTACCTAGAAAATAGAGCCATAGAGGAGGGAAATTCAGGAGAATCCTTGAGATCCTAACCCTAATTTCACCTAGAATGAAGAAATCAAGTGCAGTGAAGAAGTGAAAAGCAGGGAGAAAAGTCAAATACATGAAAAGACCCAATCAAGGAACTTGAAATGACCCCCAACCACTTACTCGGAGGGTTAAACACTCTTAACATGGAAGTGCTTCCATTTTAAGACGATACATTAAGCCCCCACTTTAGCAAGAGTATGGATTCGATGCAAACTTGGTAAAGGAGAAGAAAGAGGAGATCCAAGTGGATTCACAAATAGATAAAATAACACTTAGCTAAGGACAAGAGCCCCCAGACTAAAGATTCTAACTCAACATACACGTGCACAAGGGTGTGAAACAATAAAACCAAAAGAACAAGGGTTAGCACTAAATAACCCAAATCAATTAGCATAAGAAACCTCACTAAGAAGTATTCCTCATGCTAATATCATATTTGGAAAGCTATCATAAAAGCATAAATGTTTACATAAGAAAGACAAGAGCAATACTATAAATAACATAGCTTCATGATCCTGTCCTACTAGCATGAAAGCAGAAAAGAGAGAAAGGCGAAAGTGATTACCTCACCCAGTAAGATGCCCACCTTACTATGAATCACCCTAGAGGGAGAGCCCAACAGGTTCACTCATAAATTGTGCTTGTAATTGTAATGAGTCTTCTGAAAGCTTCTGGAATACCCATAGATCCACCTTCTTGTATCACTATGAATATGAAATGCATGTCTCCTTAGGATTTAGCAACTTATGTGTGTTACCATCAGAAGATTTAGCATATAGGTGTGCGTCTTTTCAGGATTTAGCAACTTATGTGCATTACCTTCCAAGATTTAGCATATTTGAAATTGGAAATGTGTGTCCCTTAAGGATTTAGCAGCTTATGTGCATTACCTTCAGCAGATTTAGCATATTGAAAATTTTGAAAAATGCATGTCTCCCCGGATTTAGCAACTTATGTGCATTACCTTCGAAAGATTTAGCATATGAATGCATGTCTTTTCAAGATTTAGCAACTTATGTATGTTACCTTACAAGATTTACCATATAAAAATTAAAAACTATAGTACAAGGGAGACCCTATATATGCCCCACTCCTTAATATGGAAAAAACATACTATTTTGTCATGTTAAGGAAAGAAAAAGAACAAGGATAAAGCCTTTCTTTAGCATCAAGACAATATTCACAAACAACACCCAGTCCAAGCCAAGAAGGTCACAGCTCCTATGAGGCCATGGAAGGGATGAATGCAAAGAGATATCATGCAAGAACTGAAAAGAAGGTAACCCTCATGAGGGATAGCACACTGTTTAGTTTCCAAGGTGAGAGATATATCAACCATGGAAACCCAATGTCAAACAACAAAAGAGGCTATTATCAAGGACATAGATCCTCAATGCAAACCATAATTTTCATGTATGATTGAATGTCACATAATAGATAGATACTGCTTACCCAAGGAAATAGGTGAATCCCAGAAAGATAGAAGGAAATGACATCCTTGCCCCCCAACATACGACAAAGATTGAAGAGGATACCTACTTCACAATACAAGGATATATCTTGTTTACAATAATGTACACCATATTCTTAGCAATGGATATTGACCCCTACATCCAAGAGTAGAGATAATCATGAAAAGGATTTGTCACTCATGGAAAAAGGATCCTCAAATGAAAGAGATCTTATCAACAAGACCCCCACCAAAGAGGAGTGCTTTAAATAAAATATCAACTTTCAAAAAGGAAGCAACAAAGATTTAATCATCAAGCCCCCTGCAAGGAAGAGGAAGAAGAATCTTTGAAATGAGGGAAACAACTCTAACATCAAAGAAAAGGTAAAAGTGTATAAAGAACATAATTTGCAACATAGAGAAGAGGTGACAACCTAGGACAACAACTTGTCATATAATAATATTATCCATAGTCAAAACATCTATCAATATGATGAAATAATATTGCAATATAAACAAATACCACTAAGCTAAGGAAAGCATCTCCCTAGACAAAGAGAAAGAAAGAGGTACGTTGCCCCCCAGAGACAAGGGATACCTTTGCAAAACAAGTGTCTTATAAAAGATATCTTGAAAAATAGATGCTATGGATGATTATGAAGATAATGCAAAACCATAGAAAAATAGGAGAGAAAGAATACCAATTAAGCCCCAAATAGAAGACCTAATGGAGTCTAGGAGACTAGATGAAGATACACCTCTTTCCGCCCAATTGTGAGACAAGCGGAGAAGAAAATTTACGTTATATCTAAAGGAGGGGAATCCCCTATATCAAAATTATGAAGAAATTGTAAAACTACACAAGAGTGAGATATAATTCCTAAAGTAGCTCTTTGTCTAACATATGCAATTTCTGGATGAGTAGTAGAATTATCTAAGATAGGTGTAGGGAGAAGAATGTGAAGAGGAGGAAAATGTTTAGCATCACCTACCTTAACTTGAGACTTTGAACAACCAACACCATACATATCCAATTTAGGGGGTATATGAACAGGAAACCTAATACCATGTTCATTAGCACCTAGCCCTAAACCTTTATAACCTTGTTTAGTCATAATATTATATACAGTAGTGTACATATTATGTAAAGCTTCTACAAGAGGTGATTGTCGATCATGTTCATGAGTAAAGGTTGTATAAGGTGGGATAGTAGTCTTTGAAGAAGTGTCTTAAACCTTTCCTTTAATGTCATCATGAATAGGAGGAGAAGGTAAATCAAAGAAATCCTGCACATCTGCATCCTGAATGATAGTTTTAATCCCATTATAAGTATGGGAATAGCGAGGATTAACAGATGGAAAACTAGGTATCAGAATAGGAAGATTAGAATTAAGACTAGGATTGATAGGATTAGGATTTATAGGATTAAGATTAGGAAGATTAGGAGATGGTGTGTCATCTACCAAATTATTCGCATAATCTAAAAGATGAATAATCCTACCACATAAATCCCTAAGAAAGGTTTTAAATGTAGGTAGACTAATGTCGGTCAACTTCACAAAAGCATAGGCAAGAGAAAACTGAAGGGTCATCAACATAATGAAGTGAATGATAATCGAATAAACATCATAGGTATTATAAAGAGATGCTAAAAGAAGAGTAATAAAGAACATGACTATGCACCAAAACTTCTTAATGATCTCCATAATAAATGAACTACAAGAAATGTTTTTGTATTTTTATTGAATATATAGATTGTTTTTTGTATTTTTGAAATTAAAATGCAAGAGCATAAACTAGATCTAATCTAAATGCAAGAAAGGATCTAGAATCTAACTCAATAGGGCATCTAATTCCACAAAAGAAAATTAGAGTAAGTATGTTGGGCTCACCAAAGTGAATAGTGAAGGAGAACACACACACACACAATAAGACAAAGGGAAATCTAACACCAAAAAGAAAGAGAGAAAGCTAGTCGAGTTCACCAAAATGATTAGTGGTAAAATGGATTCACCCCTATTCAAATGAAAAGGGGGAAATATGAGACCTATTCTCAAAACCCAAATTCCCCAAGGAAGAGATCCAATTTGATCAACCAGAAGGTTAATGCACAATCGAATCAATTTATGGAAAAGAGTAGGAAGAGAGAGTAAATCCAATATTTCCCTATGTGGAGGATTATGTTTAGAAGATAGAATAATTGAAATACAATTACTAACTTCAAATTTGGGTAAATCTGGAAAATGTTAAATTATGACGTCTGTGTGCACTTTCGAGAAAATCTGAAACTTGTCCTGGATTGGAAATGCTGAGATAGAGAAAACCTAGAAATCTTTCCTCAAGATGGCTTAGCTTGGGTTTGACCCTGATAAAAGGTCAAATACCACATTCTTTATTTGAAGTCCAATTTGAATTCGGTTCACAAATCTTGGAAGTTTTTCGACAAGGGTATCCAAATTCGCTCTTAGATCTGAAACTCCGCACCTGTACCTACAAGAAAATGGGGGTTTTTGTTGTATGGGGGGTTTTCCTTGGTGAAACCCCAGTTTAGGAATTAACCTTGAAATTGAATTGAAATATATTTTGCATAAACAAACTAATTGAAACAAATCACCTTGCTTATGTTGAAGTCCTTGTAGAGGATTTGAATCCTCAAATCCACAAGTAGGAATGAATGTAGGATGTAGGATGTCTCCAATCAATGGTATTTGATCTTCAACACTAATCTTGAATTGATCTTTTCATATGAGAAGGCTTGAATGAATGGAGAACGATGGATCTTCAAGGGGGCTCCAAAGAGACTGAATCCTTCAATAGCTAACAATGGATCTCCTTAAAGAAATGGATGCTTGAACACTTGAATGCTTGAAGACTTGCTAGAATGCACTTGCACTTGAGAGATTGAGAGTGCTTGAGCTTGAAAAACTTGTTTGAGAAAACTTGGCGTGTAAATGAGTGAGGAAGGCCTCCTTTTATCGTGATCTAGGGCACACTCCTCTAGATGGGCCACTTTGGAGAATTAATTCCCAATTAGGTCCTTAACTTTGGAAAACATACCTAGATTAAATTCAACTAAAGTATTTACCATCCCGAAACCCGAAATGGCTGACCCAGAGGTGGGAAAATAAATCTCCTGAAAACTTGAAGCTCGAAAATTCTAGAAATTGGAATTTTGGAGGAAGGGGTCAAAGTCAAGGTTGGACTTGACCTAGTCAAGGTCTTAGCTCAACCTTGACCTACTTAGGGTCTTAGCTTGACCTTGACTTAGTCAGGTTCTAACTTGACCTTGACCCTGGTCCCAAATTGACTCAGAACTAAGTCAGGAGGTCCCGAGGATGCCAAGAAACCTAGAAATGATGCTAGAATAGGATAGAATGTTACTGATAGACATGAAATCCTATGATTACTCTGATGAATCTAAAGAGGATCCATTTCTAAACTGTACTTAGAAAATAGAGCCATAGAAGAGGGAAATTCAGGAGACTCCTTAAGATCCTAACCCTAATTTCACTTAGAATGAAGAAATCAAGTGTAGGGAAGAAGTGGAAAGTGAGGAGAAAAGCCTAATACATGAAAAGACTTGATCAAGGTGCTTGACATGACCCCAAACCACTTACTCAGAGGGCTAAATGCTCTTAACATGGAAGTGCTTCCATTTTAAGATGATACATTAAGCCCCCACTTTAGCAAGAGTATGGATTCGATGCAAACTCTTGGTAAAGGAGAAGAAAGAGGAGATCCAAGTGGATTCACAAAGAGATGAAATAACACTTAGCTAAGGATAGGATCCCCCAGACTAAAGATTCTAACTCAACATACACACACGAGGGTGCGAAACAATAAAACCAAAAGAACAAGGGTTAGCACTAAATAACCCAAATCGGTTAGCATAAGAAGCCTCACTAAGAAGTATTCCTCATGCTAATATCATATTTGGGAAGCTATGATAAAAGCATAAATGTTTACATAAGAAAGACAAGAGCAATACTATAAATAATATAGCTTCGTGATCCTGTCCTACTAGCATGAAAGCAGAAAAGAGAGAAAGGAGAAAGTGATTACCTCACCCAGTAAGATGCCCACATTATTGTGAATCACCTTAGAGGGAGATCCCAACAGGTTCACCCATAAACTATGCATGTAATTGTAATGAGTCTTCTAATGGATTCTGGAATACCCATAGATCCACCTTCTTGTATCACTATGAATATGAAATGTGTGTCTCCTCAGGATTTAGCAACTTATGTGTGTTACTATCAGAAGATTTAGCATATAGCTATGTGTCTTTTCAGAATTTAGCAACTTATGCGCATTACCGTCCAAGATTTAGCATATTTGAAATTGGAAATGCGTGTCCCTTTGGGATTTAGCAACCTATGTGCATTACCTTTAGCGGATTTAGCATATTGAAAATTTTGAAAAATGTGCGTCTCCTCAGGATTTAGCAACTTATGTGCATTACCCTCGGAGGATTTAGCATATGAATGCATGTCTTTCTAGGATTTAGCAACTTATGTGCATTACTTTCAAATATTTAGCATATAAAAATAAAAAAAACTATAGTACAAGGGAGACCCTATATATGCCCCCCTCCTTAATATGGCAAAAACATACTAGTTTGTCATGTTAAGGAAAGAAAAAGAACAAGGATAAAGCCTTTCTTCAGCATTAAGACAATATTCACAAACAACACCCAGTCCAAGCCAAGAAGGTCACAGCTCCTATAAGGCCATGGAAGGGATCAATGTAAAGAGATATCATGCAAGAATTGAAAAGAAAGTAACCCTTATGAGGGATAGCACACTGTTCAGTTTCCAAGTTGAGAGATATATCAACCATGGAAACCCAATGTCAAACAACAAAAGAGGCTATTATCAAGGACATAGATCCTCAATGCAAACCATAATTTTCATGTATGATTCAATGTCACATAATAGATAGATATTGCTTACCCAAGGAAACAGGTGAATCCTAGAAAAATAGAAGGAAATGACATCCTTGCCCCCCAATGTAGGACAAAGATTGAAGAGGATACCTACTTCACAATACAAGGAGATATCATGTTTACAATAATGTACACCATATTCTTAGTGAGGGATATTGACCCCTACATCCAAGAGTAGAGATAATCATGAAAGGATATGTCACTCATGGAAAAAGGATCCTCAAATGAAAGAGATCTTATCAACAAGACCCCCACCAAAGAGGAGTGCTTTAAATAAAATATCAACTTTCAAAAAGGAAGGAACAAAGATTTAATCATCAAGCCCCCTGCAAGGAAGAGGAAGAAGAATCTTTGAAATGAGGGAAACAACTCTAACATCAAAGCAAAGGTAAAATTTTATAAAGAACATAATTTGCAACATAGAGAAGAGGTGACAACCTAGGACAACAACTTGTCATATAATAATATTATCCATAGTCAAAACATCTATCAATATGATGAAATAATATTGCAATATAAACAAATACCACTAAGCTAAGGAAAGCAGCTCCCTAGAGAAAGAGAAAGAAAGAGGTACGTTGCCCCCCAGAGACAAGGGATACCTTTTCAAAACAAGTGTCTTATAAAAGATATCTTGAAAAATAGATGCTATGGATGATTATGAAGATAATGAAAAACCATAGAAAAATAGGAGAGAAAGAATACCAATTAAGCCCCAAATAAAAGACCTAATGGATTCTAGGAGACTGGATGAAGATACACCTCTTGCCCCCCAATCGTGAGACAAGAGGAGAAGAAACTTTACATTATATCTAAAGGAGGGGAATCCCCTATATCAAAATTATGAAGAAATTGTAAAACTATGTGAGAGTGAGATATAATTCCTAAAGCAGCTCTTTCTCTAACATATGCCTTCAAATGTTTACAATCGGCAAGTAAATGTTTGTTACTATAATGAAAAGGACATTTGTATTTGTATAGAGCATCTATTAGCATAGGTCTAAAGATTTCTTTCTTGGAATTCATTAGCTCAACATACACCTTTTTAGCAATTTCTGGATGAGTAGTAGAATTATCTAAGATAGGTGTGGGGAGAAGAATGTGAAGAGGATGATGATGTTTAGCATCACCTACCTTAACTTGAGACTTCAAACAAACAACACCATACATATCTGGTTTAGGGGGTATATGAACAGGAAACCTAATACCATGTTCATTAACGCCTAGCCCTAAACCTTTATAACCTTGTTTAGTCACCATATTATATCCAGTAGTGTACATATTATGTAAAGCTTCTACAAGAGGTGATTGTCAATCATATTCATGAGTAAAGGTTGTATAAGGTGGGATAGTAGGCTTTGAAGAAGTGTCTTTACCCTTTCCTTTAATTTCATCATCAATAGGAGGAGAAGGTAAATCAAAGAAATCTTGCACATCAGCATCCTAAATGATAGCTTGAATCCCATCATAAGTACGGGAAAAGTGAGGATTAACAGATGGAAAACTAGGTATCATAATAGGAAGATTAGGATTAAGACTAGGATTGATATGATTAGGATTAGCATTAGGAAGATTAGGAGATGGTGTGTCATCTATCAAATTCTTCACATAATCTAAAACATGAATAAGGCTACCACATAAATCCCTAAGAAAGGTTTTAAATGTAGGCAGACTAATGTTGATCAACTTCACAAAAGCATAGGCAAGAGCAAAGTGAAGGGTCATCAACATAATGAAGTGAATGATACTCACATAAACATCATAGGTATTATAAAGAGATGCTAAAAGAAGAGTAATAAAGAACATGACTATGCACCGAAACATCTTAACGATATCCATAATAAATGAACTACAAGAAATGTTTTTATATTTTTATTGAATATATAGATTTTTTTATTTTTTTTTGAAATTAAAATGAAAGAGCATAAACTAGATCTAATCTAAATGCAAGAAAGGATCTAGAATCTAACACAATAGGGCATGTAATTCCACAAAAGAAAAGGAGAGTAAGTATGTCAGGTTCACCAAAATGAATAGTGAAGGTGAACACACACACACACACACACACACAATAAGACAAAGGGAAATCTAACACCAAAAAGAAAGAGAGCAAGCTAGTCAGGTTCACCAAAATGAATAGTGGTAAAATGGATTCACCCCTATTCAAATGTAAAGGGGGAAATATGAGACCTATTCTCAAAACCCAAATTCCCCAAGGAAGAGATCTGATTTGATCAAACAAAAAGTTAATGCACAATTGAATCAATTTATGGAAAATAGTAGGAAGAGAGAGTAAATCCAATATTTCCCTATGTGGAGGATTATGTTTAGAAGATAGAATAATTGAAATACAATCACTAACCTCAAATGAGGGTAGATCTGGAAAATGTTAAATTCTGATGTCTATGTGCACTTTCGAGAAAATTTGAAACCTGTCCTAGACTGGAAATGCTGAGATAGAGAAAACCCAAAAATCTTTCCTCAAGATGACTCAGCTCGGGTTTGACCCTCATAAAAGGTCAAATACCACATTCTTTATTTGAAGTTTGATTCGAATTTTGTTCCCAGATCCTGGAAGTTTGCCGAAAAGTGTATCCAAATTCGCTTTTAGATCTAAAACTCCACACTCATACCTACAAGAAAATCAGGGTTTTTGTTGTATGGGGAGTTTACCTTGGTCAAACCCCACTTTAGGAATTAACCTTGAAATTGAATTGAAATATATTGTGCATAAACAAAGTAATTGAAACAAATCACCTTGCTTATGTTGAAGTCCTTGTAGAGGATTCGAATCCTCAAATCCACAAGTAGAAATGAATGTAGGATGTAGGATGTCTCCAATCAATGGTATTTGATCTTCAACACTAATCTTGAATTGATCTTTGTATATGAGAAGGCTTGAATGAATGGAGAAGGATGGATCTTCAAGGGGGTTCCAAGGAGATTGAATCCTTCAATAGCTAACAATGGATCTCCTTGATGAATGGATGCTTGAACACTTGAATGCTTGAAGACTTGCTAGAATGCACTTGCACTTCAGAGCTTGAGAGTGCTTGAGCTTGAAAAACTTGTTTGAGAAAACTTGATGTGTAAATGAGAGGGGAAGGCCTCCTTTTATAGTGATCTAGGGCACACTCCTCTAGATGGGCCACCTTGGAGAATTAATTCCCAATTAGGTCCACACCTTTAGATAATATACCCACATTAAATGCTATTAAAGGATTTACCATCCTGAAATCTGAAATGGTTGACTCGGAGGCGGGGAAATAAATCTTCCAAAAGCCCGAAGCCTAGAAATTATGGAAAACTGAAGCCTAGAAATTCTGGAAAATGGAATTTTGGAGGAAGGGGTCAAAGTTGAGGTTGGACCTAAACTAGTCAGGGTCTTAGCTAGACCTTGACCTAGTCAGGTTCTAACTCGACCTTGACCTTGGTCCCAAATTGGCTCAGAACCAAGTCAGGAGGTCCCGGGGATGCCCAAAAACCTAGAACTGATGCCAGAGTAGGATAGAATGTCAGTGATAGACATAAAATCCTATGATTACTATGATGAAGCCTAGGAGGATCCATTTCTAAACCCTATCTAGAAAATAGAGCCATAGAAGAAGGAAATTCAGGAGAATCCTTAAGATCCTAACCCTAATTTCACCTAGAATGAAGAAATCAAGTGCGGGGAAGAAGTCGAAAGTAGGGAGAAAAGCCAAATACATGCAAAGACCTGATCAAGGCACTTGACATGACCGCAAGCCACTTACTCAGAGGGCTAAACACTCTTAACATGGAAGTGCTTCCATTTTAAGATGATACAGTTATACATATTGAGATGTTTCTAGTATTGTTGTCATTAATGTCAAAACTTGTATACCTGTTGCTTGGTGGTATTAGTTGTTTGTCAGCAGTATCAGTTGGATAGCTATGGTTGTTGATATATTATTGGTATGATATCAAGGTTTTAGTTATGATTTAAAAAAATATTATGTCCATAGAGTTTTGGTACTTGGTGTTAGGTGTACTTGATGCTACCTATAGATTACATCTTTAGGTACATCTATATATATTTTTGTGTGCAATTTGACAATGTTTTTCTCTGTATTAGTTGACTGTGGTGGTTATAGTATTCTTCCAAATGTTCTTGTTACCTAAAAATTATTATAGCTCAATAGATGGATTTTTTTTAATCTTTTTTTGGACAGGTTTTATCAATTTACATCTAATAATTGGTTTGGATATTTTGTTAATCAAGGCACAGACTTTGTTGCGGCATTCTGATAGTTTTATTAATTTTGGATAAATATGGTATGAGGTGTATGTATCTTAAGTTTGACCCATATATTGGTCCAGTGGTAACATGTTATAAATATTTATTAAGTATGACCCATATTGAAGATCGATTGTAGCATGTTAAATATAATTGTAATTTCTCTTGTTGTGCTGCTAACATGTATTTTTGCTCGTTCAACACTTTTGTCTATCTTATTGAATTTATATATAAACAAAGCTATCTTTTGTATTTCGAGTGATGAGAGAAGATGAAAATAATGTGAGTGTATGTACAAGATGGAAAAAGATATCTAAAGATGACATAAAGTAAGTCTATTTTAGTATATCAGGCACTAGTGTGTAAGAAGTTGGTGATATAAAGATAAGGCCTTATATACTATGTTGCATAAGTTTGGTATATGCTTTCAGAGGAATTGTATCAGATCTTTTCTGTTAGTGATTAGTGTACTATCAATTCAAAATATTTCACACATAGTGAGATGCAATTCTATGAGTTTATATTTCTTAAATAGTAAAAATATTATGTCTTGATAGTTAGCTTGATCGGATCCAACCTAAAGTGAGAAAAATGATAGCAAGTCCTTGTAAAAATCACCTTAATTGGTTTCACCTTAACTTTTGTTCATTTCATGATAATTAGCTTCTCTATATTTTTTCCCTATTTGGGTTTCCACATAAATTTTATGTTCATTTTGTTGATGGTTTTTTTCTTTCATTGTTGCATCTATCTTAAGTTTTAGAATTTTTTAAGTCCTTATCAATATAATAGAATTTAATATTTATATCTATTTTGAATGGTTTATGGGATTACCAATTCAATAGAAGTTTCTATAAGTTCTTTTGAATAGAAATTCATCCACTCTATTATTTATTCAACCAATTCAATAAATCAAAATCTACATCACACTTTTCCAACAAAACTCTATCTTTCTAATGTTCTCATTTGTCCAATCAGTCTATAAATTCTTCTCCTAATTTATTAGTATAACAAGAGAATATTTTGTTTGTAGTTTTCATTTCTTACTTAATTACTCTCCCTTAGAAATACAAATGAAAATATAGTAAATACATGAAAAAAAATTCTTTCATTTGTATGTGTCATCATGTTCTTCGCTAAAGGACTAATCAATCATATGATTTAAAGTGTAAAATTTACGAATTCATAATTTTGGTATGATTCAAATGAAAAATAATAATTAATGACACCTTTTTCATTATCATCCTAAATAACATCTATGTTTCTCATAACTATGTGACATTTCTAGCCTATCCTTTGGGGGATCATTGTTATTTATGGTGGTGTAATTTTCTTTGCAATGATATTTTGTGAGAAACATAATAGTCTTCCTTACTCCTTATCTCTACATTTAGGGGCAATAGGTACTATTTCATTTGAACCTATTCAAAAGACCCATTTCCTCCCCTTGTTGGCATGTGTATTTTGTATTATGGTGTTCTTTCTTGCATGGATTTGTTTTTTTTAATTAGCATCATCTATTTTTCAGGAGATTTAAATCCTGATTTTACAACCTTTTCTTTTCTTAAAAGTGCATTTCTATTATAAATGAACATTCAATTTGGGTACCTTATGTATTTTCCTTTTCCAAGTATTCCATTACCTAGAAATAGGTAAGGTGTGTATACTTGACCAACCCTCCTCATTTTCTCTTCCTTTACAAAAGATCCAATATCCCTTCGTTGACTTGTTTCTTTTTTAACATGATTTATTTTATTACATGGATTTTTTGTTGTACATAATAATTTTGTCTTCTTCAAGATATTTAAAATGCTTGTTAGAACGTTATGCTTGATTGAATGTGTATGTCTATTATAAAAAAAAAATTATCACTTAGCTTATATAATGAGTTATTGTTTCCCTTGCCTTCACCCTTGGGGAGAAAGGTTTCATTTCTCAAAATACTTTTATTTTCTAAGTATTCACTTTCTCTCAGTTGTATGGTATATATTTATCATGTGATATCTTTCCTTGGATGGATTTTTTTGTTTATGCAAGGATCTTATTTTTTTAAAAATATTTACATCTCATGTTTAGAACATTTTCCATTCTTGTAAATACATATCTATCAAAAATAAATATCCTTACTTTGAGACTTAGAGTATGAACTATCATTCGCCAAGAATACCTTTCTTCCCTAGAAATTAGGGGATAAAATGTTGTGGTTAAAAGAACAATAAGTTGTCACACTTTTACAAAGGAAAAGGCTAACAACACCAAAATTGTTCAACTTCAAGGGCATAAAAGTGATATTTTTATTGAGAATTGAAGATGATGTAAACTAATGAAATGTGTAAAACTTGATGAAGTTTATGCCTATAATTTTTTAAAATAATTTTAATCAAGAATTGATATTTATTTTAATTTTTCTAGTCTATTTTTTGTTTACTAAAAATACAGAAAATCAAGGGGTTTATTTCATGCCAAAAAAATATAAGTAAAACAAAAATCATGAATTTTAGAATATACTTTAGATGATGTAGAAAAAAATTTAAAAAACTATTTTTTGATCTATATTTTGTCTGTTATAACTATTCAAATTCAAACTTACCCTAAATCGATAGTTTTTATCTCCCACATTCTTTCCGTAATCAAAACTATAGGGTAAAAGCATGATAAACTTGACCTAGATGGACTTGGTCGAGCCCTACATGACCAATTACACGTAGGTGCCATGCGGCACCAAATAATGTCTGTGTGGCCTCGTAGATTAGGCCAAGTGGTATTTGACCGGGTAGGACTCCGTCAAGTCCAAATGGTATTATGAATACCCCAAAAAAGACCAAACCCCTCATTTGCACATTGAGGGACTGAACAGTAGCAGGTGGAGCAATAGTTACTACTTGGCTGAGTTCCAAGTAGGGGGGGCTTTTTCTAAGGGTAGAAGCAAAAAGTTGGGTGCCAATTCCGCGGAAGTCCGCGGCTTGAAAATTTGCGCCGCTTGAAACAGGCACTCATTTTTTAAAAATGGGTGCCAATTTTAGGCTCGGACATCCGATCCGAAATTCAAAATACGAGTACCCATTTTTCCAGAAACGGGCACTCGTTTGTTGAAAAACGGGTACCCGTTTCTTTAAAAAAATTAAATTTTTTTTTTAAATTTAAAATGTTTTTTTAAATACATTTTTTAAAATTTATGAAACGGGTGCCCATTTTTTGAATTTAAATAATGGGTGCCCGTTTCTTAAAATATGCACGCGGGAGTTTTCACTCTGCCTCAATTTTTGGTTTGGGATAGGTTTGGTGAGACCAAGCCTATGTCTTAGCCTCCAAAATTTTGGCTAAGGCATTGGAATAAAAATTTTAAGGCTTATCGTAATTTTTTAAAGCCCTTCTGGATCAATTTTTTTGACAAAACAAAAACCTATTAAAGATCTCACTATCACGATTCTAAAAATATAAATTTCATAATAATATGGTTATTTTTACTATTTTTACATTATTTATTAGTTGATAGTGGTACATAAACGTAAAATAGTGAGACTCACTAAAACTTTAATAACTTTTTAATTTTTAAGTATTTTTAAAAATAAATTATATGTCATCAATCTAGATTCAATTCTTTTGAATTTATAAAAAAGAATTTTTGAAAAAAAGAAAAATTATATTAAATTATGGTGGCCGTACACGAGAGGTTTGAAAAATAAGCTTTATTGTTAATTAATAATGAATAAAAAATAATTTATAAAACAAAAAAATAAGAAAAAATATTCTCATCAATATTCTATGTCTTAGGTATCTTCCCCAAAAAGGATTTAAAAAAATTCATTTATTTGTGTCAAAATATGGTGGCCGTACACGGATGTGGTATGGTCCTGAAACAGGCATTTTAAAAAAGTGGTTTTCAAATATGCCTATCAAAATATAATTTATACCATGTGGGTATTAAAATAAATTATATATTTGAAAAGTAGACTCCAAGTACTACAATTTCTCTTAGTGAATTTTTCCGAGATTCAATATCTAAGTGCCTCAAATTTTGAGATCAATTCAGATAAATTTTGAAAAATAGGAAAAACACTTCCACTTTTTGCAAAAAATTGGCACCCAACTTCTTGCAGCCACCCTTAATTTTTGTATTTTTTTAGTGTTTTTTAATTTTTTCTTGTATTTATGTGTAAAAAATTATTTTTTTTCTTAGCATTATAATTTGTATTTTTTTTTTCTCATTTTTAAGAAATACAAATTTGTAGACTATATATTATTGATGTTATTTAAACATATAATTTACCAAAAACTTAAACATAATCTTAAATGTAAACACAAACATAAACCCATATAATTTATCCAAAAGTTTGAAAGTTAAGCATAAACCTAAAACCTAAAAACATATATAATTTACCCAAAATTTAAACCAAAAGCTCAAAATATGTAAATATCACACAATACATGGTTATGTCAATAGTCTGGAATCAACCCAACAAGTTAGTACTAGAATTCTAGATACTAGGCCTCTCTTGATTCACTGCCCTCTATATTCATCACTAGACAAAAATTGTTCATACATACTAGGCCACTCTTGATTCATTGACCGCTATATTCATCACTCTAGAAATATATCCACTATGTAAATGCATTGTCAGAAGATTATGTCTAAGCAACAAATATCAATACAGAAAATTAAGACAAGTAGGAAATAGTCTGAGCTTGTAAACTTAGGAGTAGCAGTGGTCCCTAACCAAATATCATCCATTTAAATGGAGCCCTAGAAATAATCATATTTAATCCATTGAAGAATCAAGTTTCAAGTTCGTCCATGACATCGTTACACATAAAGCCAAGTACTGCTTAACAATCAATCCATAGTGGAACCTTCATCCAGGTCTTTATCTATATAACTTCAAGGTAGTCCCAAACCAAAATGGTATTTCTAAATGTTTTTCCAAATATAAGGAGATATTTCCTAGAGGATATATATGATACTGTACGTTGTTGTTAGAAAGTCAAATTGTCGCATAAAAAATCAACTTGGAACCAATGACACCACAAGTTGGATATATGAGAGCTAGATAATTTTGATAACAAAGATTGGTTCACTATGTTGTATAATATATTGCATTTCTCAATTTGAAGATGAGAATGAGCCATAATAAAAATTGAATGAAGTTTGAACTTGCATTTCAAAAATATCAAAAGGATCATACTTATAATTTGAGGAGTAATGGATATTTAATAGGCCTAAAATCCTACTAACTATGTCTACTCGACCTAGTAGCCCCAAATGTAAATACCAAGTTTACTTTATTTGAAAACATAAAAAACCATAGGGAAACTAGTAGTTCTATTCCTTTTTACCTTCTTATCCTAGATTATTTCCCTTCCTTCTTCGCTTATAATCATGTTAATTAATGATTTAACCTTTCTTTTGAATCCTCTCAAATATTACCAAAGTGCTAATAATTTTTTATGAGGATTTTGAGAGAAACCCACAGAATAGTTCCCTTATGTATTTGAGCAAGTCAACTAGTTTCTAACATATTCATTTAGAAAAAGGTACAAATATTCTAGAAGGATTGTGGGTTTAGCATATTTTGAACATGTTTTGCAATGGGATTTTCAAAGGGGTAAATGGGTAGATAGGGCACTTCCTTTCTCTAGTCATCATGGTTTTATAGAAATTTCAACAATAGAAGGTTGTCAAGAAATATGAAAGATAGCACGTTTCCTATAACTATTTAATGACTTTTAATTATATTGTTAAATTGCACATGACTGACTTAGAGGCAAATACGGTCTTCAATGAAAAATTGGATTTCTTTATATTCAAAAAGAAAGGTGAAAATCTAGTTGATAGAATTAAATCCAATGGTGACAAGATTTCACAAGAAAAAGTATTCCACACAAAAGATTTTTTGGTATAGGACTTTATAATAATCCTTAAGAAAAGAATTTTTCAAAAAGATAAACATGAAGATTATTTAAAATATTGGTTCCATAATCTCTCCATTAAAGTGGATAAAGGACCTCTTAGTTTCAAAGCATGAGATCCACACGCCCATACGGTAGTTATAAAAATTAAGGAAGATGAGGTATCTTTGTATTATATAAACTCCCAAAATGTATAGATCCCTCTCTTTTAAAGTAGATTGGTAATTAATTTGGTGGTTATTTACACTAATGTAACTCTTTTATATAGGTTTTTATATCTCTAAATATTTACACAATTTAATGGAAAGGGGGATCATATTCCTTTCTCTATTAATATGGCATCCATATATGGTAAATAAAATTTAAATATATTGTTCAAACTAAATATATTTAAATGATTCACAAAATCATCCATTCCTATGTATTAAATCAAATTTTATATGTTGTCTTCTATTTTAGTCTTGGAAAAACCCATTATGGCCAAATAAATATCCCCTCTAGCTAAAAAGAATGAAACCTTGGAGGTGATCCTAACTCAACTAATAATATATCTTCTCCCCAAAATGGGTTAAGTAAAAATCTGAATTACCCCCACTTAAACTTCATAGGGAGAAATCTATATTCCATCTTATGCTTTGCATGGAAGTGTTTTTTCCATGGAAAGAGTCCAAAAAACTAAAGAAAATATATTGTTTCATGGAATCTAATGATTTCATCTAGTAGGATTATTTTCAAATGAACCCCTTTGGACCACCCTTCCTCAAATCCATCTATAATATCTTCTAAGGTTAATATGTTACTTCAAGAAGCATGATTTTTACGTTGATTCAAACAACTTATTTGGGGAATGACCAAGAAGTTACACCTTCGAATCCAATCCTTGATGATCTTCCCTATTAACCACAGTCAATGCAACTTGTAAATTTTGAATTATTATTTCTTTTACTAGACCTCCTACAATTTTCTTATTATCAATACCCAACAACTCCAAAACCAAAGTCATTTATTTTTTCCTAAATAACTTTTCAAATAAGTGTGTTTTTCACAACAAATATTTATTCTCAAGATATTCCTTCCACATGTTTTTAAGATGCAATTTAATAGTGCTTTCAGGTACCAGATGCCCCAATGCAATTTCACTAATAATTAATTCCTCATTCATGGTCCATTAAATTTTTCATTGTAGGATAAATATGTATGCTTCAACTACTACCAATATCCTCCCCTAGATGATTTTCACCTTCTTCAACATCGATCGGTTTCTCTGGGACAAGTTTCATATGACCATTCATTTGGTCATCTCTTTTACGATCATATTTCCCTATTCTAGTCCTTTTATTTCCCATTGCTCAAATGTCTAAGAAAGAAATTATTTTTTGCTTTAATCCTTCTTCACTGAAAAAATTGCCTTCACACTCCTCCCAAGACAAAATGTCTTTTTAAATTCCCCCAAAAAATGTCCCCTAGCTTCAAAAACCCCTTATATTCTAAAATAAGAATTGAAACTCGCAATTGATATATTTTGATTTTAAAAAACAAATTATATATATACCCTTCTATTTAAAAGGGTGGGTCGCCCACACAACCTCTCATAGGGGCTAACCCCTAAGGGTACTTAGCCCATTAGGACTCGGTTGAGTCCTACTCAGTCGAGTCATCCTAGGTGGCATGCCATGTTGGCATCCAAACCTCCAAAAATGCAAAAAATTGCACTTTTTCTATTCTTTTCTCTGTTGAAAATAGAAAACGTAAAAAAATAAAAGTACCATTTTCTAGATTTCGAAACTACAATTCTGGACATATAAATTTTATATTGTTTCAACTAAAAAATGTGAAAAAAATTTGCTAAAAATTGTATGTAGGTATATTAAGCTTTGAGAAGTTGATGATTTGGAAAATATAGAAAAATGCTAAATCAATTCTACAATTTTTAAAAATCTTATACAACACTAGAGAAGAGAGTCCTCTTCAAAAATATTTAATTTATTTAATTTTTGGTATAATTTTGATAGGGGAAAAGTGGCACGAGACAAAAACTATTGGTTTCAGGTAAGTTCGACTTTGAATACTTATAACGGGAAAACTATTTATTGAAAATATTTCTCTCTTTTTTCCTGCACTAGATATACATGTCATCTAAAACATATTCTAAAATTAGAGGGAAAAACAATATTTTACTTATAATAATTTGATGGGAAGTAAACTCCCTGATTTGTAGTATTTTTCAAGAAATGAAAAATAGACCTCAAAATTAATGAAAACATATTAGTTTTTGTTCAAATTAATTTTTAAAAATTATAGGCATAAAATTCATCCTATTTCACATCTTTCATTAGTTTACATCATCTTCAAATTATGAATAGAAATGTGACTTTTATGGCCTTGAAGTTTTTCAATTTAGGTGTTGTTTTCCTTTTCCTTTGTAAAAGGGTGACAACTTATTGTGATTTTACCCTACACAAAACAAATGAAAAATTATATATTCTTGAAGATGACTCTCTCCCTCAGGTGTTTTATGTAATTTTTAAATTTTTTGATTTGATTTACTATTTTTTATTTATTTTCTGAATCAAAGTCTCCTCAAAAATTAATACAGATACTTATAGTACTTAATAGATTTAATCAACTTTTTTTCATCGAAATACTAAAAAATTTATATGTCCTAAATCCCGATTCTAAGCTCTACAAAAGGGAATTTTTACTTTTTTTTAATTTTAACTTTTCACGAGGAAAGAAGTTCCACAAGTTGAATCTTCTACAATTCTAAATATTTTTGGGGATGAATCCTACTTGGTTAAGGTCTATTAGGATTTGACACCCATGCAATCCCTTCACTATTCAAATGAGGGGATTAGAGAACCTTTTTGGTTTTCTATTCATTGAGTGGGACTCGGCCGAGTATGATTCAGTTGAGTCCTACTCAGTCGATTTCCTCCAATCACATAGGCTCCATTAGGTGCCACACAATGTGTATGTGGATTCAGTCGAGTGTTACTCAGCTGAGTAAAAATCAATCAAGTATTGCTCAGTTGACTACTCTATGTTAGCCTTAAGTGTGATAAGTGATTGTACTTTTAGCATTTTATTCTTACATTCTTCTCCCCCTCTTTATCTTGAAGATATTATCTTTGTTTAAGAAATCCTGTTAAAGTTAGATTTATTGTAACCAAGATCTCTCCCTTTCAAGGGTCTCTTCCCACTTGTGAATATCCTTTCATGATTATCTATTCCAGGTTAATAAATTTTCACTCTTTTCTAGGGTTATAGAATACATTATTGTGTTAAGTATATTTCCTTATTCTTGAAAGAAAGTATCAATGTTCTATTTTATATGGAGGGAGGAGATTTATATCACCTCCTTGTAGATTATACAATATTATTTCAATTGAAAAGGAAAAAATGTTTTCCTTACAAATGTTCATCCTTATTGGTCACTATGGAGAAAATTATTTACTTAGGAAGTTGATCATCCTTATTGATCCCTAAGGAGACAATGGTTTCCTAAATACTAATCACCTTTATTAATCTATAATAAGACAATTCTTTCATTAGACTTAATCACATTTTTTAATCCCTTGGGTGATAATTCTTTCCTTAAGACTAATTTTTTTATGGATCCACAAGGATACAATTGTTTCTGTAAGATTTATCCCATAAGTTTCCTCTATCTACCAATTTTTTTAATGCACCCCTAAGTGTAAAAATTTTCAAGCTACCTTGTGTACAAGCTTTTCAAGGTAGAATTGACTATCATAATGCATCTTTCTAGACCATTGATTTTTCCTCCTCTTTTTTTTTAGATTATTGGAACTATAATAACATAGCTTCCTATACTTTCTAATCTTCTCCTTTCCTTCTTCATTCATGAATCACTTAGCATAATACAACTTGTTGGCTTGTTGGATTCATGGACTGTCTCTTCGTTACATTATCTTATAGCTTTTCTAGTGGGTTAGATCATGGAGTGTGTTTTTCATTCTTGGAATAAGCTTTTCTTAATCATTCATAGCTTGATCTAGAGATCTCCCAATTCTCACAACATTCATTACATGTGAGATTTTGATTCAGCTATCTATTTATCCAAATGCTCTATAGTTCACATTAAAACCTATTGATACAATTATTCAACAAACTTATGTTCACAATTTTCTATGAGAAATATGATACCCTATTTCACCTTCCCTATTAGTAATATAAAATAGGGGGCATATAGCTACCCATGGATTTCATCATTCTCATAGTAAGCCTTAGGTGGTTTATGGTCTTTTATAGAAAAAGTGCTTTTGCAGAATGTAGTTCCTAACATATTGTTTTAGGTATTGCATGCTAGGTGATTCTTTATGAAAACTTTGGAACATCCATTTTCATTTACTATTTTTGTACTTTAACTTGAATGTGCATGTAGTTTTATATAATGATAGAGTATGGGCTAATTGTACAATCATAAACTATACGAGCACCTAAGTGGTGTAAAAAGTTGCATTTTTTAAGCACCTCCCTTATTATGTTTTCATTATAGTTTGTAGACTATGAAATCATAATTGCAGTTAATAAACATGCAAATATAAATAATGGTCCTCTATCCCTTCAATTTTGTTTAATATCATTTAATCTCTTATTTCTAAGTGTGGTCCTCTATTTCTTCTCCAACTAAATAATCAATTTCATCTCATAGGCCCTATGTTTTCGTTTGCAACCTTAGTGCTCTATCCTCACCTCAAAATTAGTTGTTAGATCTAATCCTACATATCATGATTTTCTAGGACCCTGAGTTCTAATTTTGGCCTAAAATAGGTGGTATAGAATATCTAAGTCATTCTATATATGAGTATAGAATGGCTAAGTCATTCAATTATTGGGTATAGAATGGATGAGCCATTCAGTACATTGTATTTTACGACCAAATTTCAATTAGGTCCCTACCTCAGTGATTTAGTAGAGGATTATGATTTATAGTGGGTTCTCTTGACTCTATCTATTGATTTTATATAAAAGAAAGATCCTCACATTTCATTTTGGAAAGATGAAAGAAATTGCACTGTTGGAGACTCAATTTGAATACATCAAATGAATTAAGGACTTCTAATTCAAGACTACATTAATATTCTATCAAGCATTTAGGAAATCAAACCATTTTTTAACATCATGATTGAACTTAAAAAGGATTATGATGATGATTAGGAGATCACAAACTAATGACATGCTTATACTCTTACTCCGTGGATTTTGGTATGGTTTCTTATATTATCTTTAAATCTACATACCTATGATTGAGATCTATACTTTTTACATGCTTTCAATGAAATATTGATTTCATTTTCATATAAGGTTCACCCTATCATATTAGAGTAGATCTTTAGATTACATTTATACATTTTATCTCATAGAAATTTAGACATAATCTATATTCACAAGTGCTAGACACATTATCTATGTCATAATAGCTATTAATGGAGGTGAGAATCACTAAAATATGGGGTGGACTAATGAAAAACCATAGTTAGCTACATACAAACATTTCTAAAATTTGCAAGTGAAATAGACCCTAGTATTTGAAGTTTTATGATATTATGGCAGTAAGACTATCAGTTGCAACTTTTCTTGATAGAAAGCCCTAGGTATAGAATTATCGAGTGACTATTTACCTAGGTACAAAATTGAAAGCTTTAATAGACTTGAATTGTATTGTAGTTCCTTGATCATATAGAGGATTTGCATAATTAGAAATAGAAATAGGTTATGTTGGTTTTATAACAAATTAACTAACTTAAATCAAACCTAACTACCAAGCGCTAATGTATTAATCTAACATTCCCCCCCTTAATATGTTAGGTTTACAAATAAACCCTCTAAAGATTTTAAACTTCACATTGCCAGGAGGCTTACTGAGCACATCAGCAACCTGTGAAGAATAGGGAAAAATTAGAGCTGAATATTATGCTCAATCACATATTCTCAAATGTAACGACAATCAACCTCAATATGTTTTGTATGCTCATTAAAATTAGGATTCTTGGAAAGCTTCAATACACCATGATTGTCTCAAAACACAACTAGTGACCGACCTTCTGAGATACCCATATCTACTAAAATGTGACAAAACCATATCACCTCATGAACAACTTCACATGCAACTTGATATTTAGCTTCTGTGGATGAAAGGGAAACAATCCATGAAATAGGGGTAGATCCAAGATGAAAGATATATCCTGACTTTGATCTTTGATCATAAAAAAATACAACATAGTCTGAGTCAACATATCCTTGCGAGAAAAATGTATCATTCGTCTTATATTCCAAACCATACTGATTAGTGCCTCAGACATATTGCAAAAAATATTTGGCTACAACCCATTGGCATTGTTTTGGTTGTTGCATAAACCTGGATAAATATGTGATAGCAAAACAAAAATCTAGTCTAGTATATGTCAGGTAAATGAGACTCCCAACAAGTTGTTTGTAAAGAGTCGCATCTATATGAGGAGAATCTTGGAATTGAGAGAGTTGTAAACCTTGTTCCATTAGAGTAGTTATAGGCTTAGAATCAGTCATCCCAAATTTATTCAAGAGTGTCTTGGCATACTTTATCTGAGAGATAAAGCTATGACGCTTTCATTGCCAAAACTCTAAGCTAAGAGAAAAATGTAGTAGCCCTAAATCAGTCATATCAAAAGTTTCTTCAAATCACATTTCACAATATCAATTAGATCATCTGAGATTCCTATAATGATAAGATCACCTACATACAAAATAAGTATGACAATCTATGTTCCAACCTTTTTTAGCTATAAATTAGGATTAAAGGGGCGACGAATAAAATCATGTTGCAAAAGGTGACCATCTATTTTAATGTACCAAGTATGAGGTGCTTTATTAAGCCCATATAAGGACTTCATTAGGTGACATACCTTGAGAGGAGTGTTTTTATCAATAAAACCTTCGGGTTGGATCATGTAGACTTCTTCTATATGATCACCATTTAATAAAGCACTCTTGACATCCATCTGGTGAATCCTACATCCTTTTGTGCAGCTAGAGCACACACAATTCTAATGGTTTTGAGCGTTACAGTGGGTGAAAAAGTTTCTTCATTATCTATTCCTTCCTATTGAGCATATCCCTTTGCAATAAGACATGCCTTATACTTGTCGATAGATCCATCTTCCTTATACTTAGTTTTTAAAACCCACTTACAGCCTATGGGTTTCTTGTCGGGTGGTAGATTAATAAGCTCCCATGTACAATTTTTTACTAGAGACTCACACATTGTATCAAGTTAAGCATTGTCCTAAATTAAACACATTAAGGCAAAATTAACCTCATTTCTTGTTTGTTTTCATGTTCTAATTCCTATACAGAGATCTGGAGGAGTACTCAGGTTACAATCATGAAGGGTACTTTGAACCCATTTTGGATGTTGATGTTGTTTTTGTTGACCATTATTCTCCCAAATACCTAAATCTACATAGAAATCACAATGTAATTTTTCTTCCCCCCCGAGTTGAGAAGAATGCTTAATCTCATCATTAGAGTGTGAGAGAGTCTTGTGAGAGGACACAAGAACTGTGGTGTGCAATGGAGAATTAAAAGAAGATTCATCAAAGACCACATCACTTATTATAATAATGTTGTGTGTTTCAGGATCCATGAGATGATAAGCCTTGGAATCTGAACTATAGTCCAATAATATACAAGGGAGTGTCCTAGAATCAAGCTTGTTTCATTTCTAAGCTAGGACATGCATATATATTTTACAACCAAACACTTATAAATGTGAAATTGATCATTTTTTACCACTCCATACCTCTTTAGGTGTTTTATTTGTGAGAGCCTTAGTGGGAGCTCAATTAAGAAAGTATACGGTTGTTCAAACTTCTTCTACCTAAAAATGGTTACTCAATTTGGTGGTAGTAAGAAAACATTGAGCCGTCTCCAAGACAGTCCGGTTGCGCCGCTCTGTAATGTAATTTTTTTGAGGCGTATAGGGAGTAGTCAAACGTTACTTGATGCCACGAGCCTTCAAGAACTCAAGAAAATTAGTAGATGTGAATTCGCCTCCACAATCTAAGAAGAGAACAAGTAGAGACCTGGCAAATTCATGAATCACCTCAGAGTAGATGGTACGGAAATGAGAGAAAGCCTCACTCTTCTTCTGGAGAAAATAGATCCAAGTCTTCTAAGAGAAATCATCTACAAATAACTAAAAATAGTGGCATACCTAAAAATAAATAGGAAGAGGTCTACAGAGATTGCTATGAACAAGGGCAAGTGGGTATGAGGTATGATAGGCACTAGACTAGAAAGAGTCGCTTGTTTACATGTAAAACAATCAGAACATATAGGCAAAGAAGACAATGAAGGAGAAGGAAGACCTCATACCATCATTTGAGAGCTCAACTAAGAAAGTGATGTAGTAGAGAGATAACCATATATGTAATTCCATAGGGAGGTGGATGCCATAGTAGAAGCACAAAGAGAAATACCCAAGGAGGAAGTTGTATCAAGTACAAAAATATGCCCCTCCTTGAATCCATGTCCAAGTATTATGCCATCTTTTGAGATGAGCCTAGTTTTAACATTGTCCTTGACCTAAAATTATACCTTAAGTCCATGATTTAAAAGTTGACGAATAGAAAAAGGATTGCTAGTAAAACTAGGAACATAAAGAACATTGGTGAGAGTACAACTTCCTGTGTTAAGAGGAATGATAATTGTACCAATTCCTTCTGCCACATACTCCTTTTCATTAGTAATATGAATGAGATCACCAATAGGGTTAGGATTCAAAGTATTGAACAACCATTTATCACTAGTATGATATGTTTACTGGCACCAGAATCATTAGCCAAACATCACGTGATGAAGGAGTAGTTTGGGATACAAGCACCAAATTTAGGGTTATACTAGAAGTAGGAGTATCTTCATTAGGAGACCCATCAGATGTCTCATCTTGTTGTATAGAAACATTTTCATGCTGACAACATCTACAAGAGTGGCCATGAGGTTGGCGAGATTGAAAGTGACTAGAAGAGCTCTCATGACTTGAGGAGCTTTGAGTAAGACCATTGTACCAGCATCGGGTTGTATCATGAGTATGAGTGTTGCAAATGTAGCACCATTGAGGAGAAGACTTCTATTGTGAGACTTGTGGCAGAGATGACTATGGTGGACATTGAGGTCCCTTACAAGCTTGATGACCACATTGTCGACGAGAGACAACAGCTTTTTCTTCAAATTCCTCATGTAAAGATTGAAGGGCTTCTTCTTATTGAAGTAAGTTTATCAATTCTTCAAAAGATACCTATTATTTTGTGATGTTCAGGGTAGTGACAAATGTTCTGAACTTAGGAGGATGAGCATGCAAAGTAATAGGAATGAGGAGTTTATCTTCCACTATCTCTCCAAGAGAACGTAGTTTTGCACGAAGAACATATAAACCATACAAGAAACCTACAATTTTCACACCACTTTGCACATGAAGAGTATGTAGTTTAGATTGTAAATGAGGTACCTAGGATTGATTCTTCACCTCAAAGATTGTGGAAAGAGCTTCCCAAGCTACTTTAGATGTGTTATCATCACGGACATAGGGTTGAAATTCATCATATATATTGAGAGTAATAAGCATTAATTCTTTTGAATTGGTTTTGTCAAATTTGTTTTGGGCATCGGGATCAGCCAGATGTTTAGTAATGCTAGTAACAATGTCCCACAACTCCTCAAATTGGAGAATGGTGTGCATCTTGGTTTTCCATGCACCATCGTTACTCCCTTTTAGAAGTTGAGTATCTGACAAGATAATTTTTGGTGCAGATGTGATAAAATAACACAATTTTTTTTATTAATATTCTTGAATGGGGACATACACTCAAATAGTCCTTTAAGGATGAAGAGAATTGAGATGGGCATGGTACGTATGTGGAGTGAGATGAGGATGCTTTTGTGCTTGGTCTACCTCATCTTCATCATCTCCATCATAACCAACCTTGAGTTGACCCTTAAGCTTTTTGGCTTGACAACGAACATCAAGCAGGAACCACTCAAGGAGCCCTTTCTGAATCAATTCATCAAACTCTAGATTCCCAATGTTGTGAAGAGCATCAATCAAGGAAAAATAAAAACTAGTATTACCACCCATATCATATTGCATTCTAGGATTTCTTTCAACACTACAAGCATCATCAGAAGATAATGACATTAAGCAAATAGATTGACAATACAGAATGGGGAAAATGTAAGGAAGCAACGATGTGCGGAAATGCTTCCTATGCTAATCTTGAGAGGATGGTTATGCAAATTTCAACTCAAATATCATAAAGATCTCAAGAAATGCACAATAAAGAATAATCAAAATAGCAATGAACACATAACACAATGATTACCATGGGGAAACCCTTCCGGGAGAAAAACCCCACCCTCCAAAACCTGAACAATGTATTATCAAATCAAGAAGATTACAATACACTTGCAATGCAAGTTCTTACAGGAGCACATCACCACAACTTGAAGTCAGAGAGACTCCTTCTAGCATCCAGTCTTGCAAAAACTCAATGATCAAACTCCTCCCCAAGCCCTCCTTTTATAGTGATTTTACAATCTGGAAACCACTTGTGGTTTTACAAAACCATGGGCTTAACCACCATGCCACATGGTGCCCATTTTTGACATTTACATTTCCAAGATGGAAAAACAACCAGGTTAAAATAGTAATCCCGTCCATAATTTTGTCCTCTAGTTTAGACCCCCAAAAAAGTCACAAAATGAGTCATGAAGGCTCTAAAAATGACCCGCCTATATTCTACTATGGACAAGACTCATTTTTGACAACTCACTAACCATTTTCCAATGCATAAACATGTGGAAAACTACCACAAACAAATTCTGGAATTTTCCAAAAAAAAGATTGCAAGGTTGAGACATATTCTCAACAGAAAAGAGGCACAATCACCGTTATAGGAGCATGATCACCACAACTTGATGAACATTCAAGCACAAGTATCAATGCAACTTCAGTTGAGAAACTATGGAATGACTTTGTGTTGCAACTGTGGAACAAATGCATGTAACACCGAAGGTTGTTGAAAAAAATCTATTGCATACTCCATGAATATGTTGAATAACTATTTTGCACTTGCTTGAACATGTTCCAGTATGTGCAATGGTTTAAGTGTCTAGTGTGTTACCGATCTGCAGAGATAGAGATCTTTCAATGCCTATAGTGGTTCCAGTGCCAGTGCATTTACAATCGGTAGAGCCCTTTATATGCCTACAGCAGTTCCAGTGCCTAGTGTAGTGGGTTACCAATCTACATAGATCTTTAAATGCATAGACTGTAATTTCACCCAGTAAAAGCTCTGATACTAAATGAAAGCTTTAATAGACTTGAATCCTATTGCAATGCCTCAATCATACAGAGGATTTTCATAAATAGAAATAGAAATAGGTTATGTTGGTTGCATAACAGATTAAATAACTTAAAACAAACCTAACTACCAAGTGCTAATGTATTAATCTAAAAAAAATTACTTCTTTGTTCTCTGCCATACAAAATTAGTGAAATTGAGTCTTTAGTGAGATACAAGTATGAGGATTTCAGATTATCAGTTATAAGAAATTTTTTGGATTCTGATAGTCGGTAATTCAAATCCAAGTCTCCATTTCTCCTATTTTGATTCTAGCTATAGTCAAATAGACTTTTATGTCCTTCCACATTTTTTTCCAATCTTCTTACATCATATCTTGTCTAATTTAGTCATTTACACATTAGTTGTATTCACCCCTTTTCTGATTCTAGGAAATAAAGGAATATAAACCACAAAAAGAAAAAATCTTGAATTACCACCCCCCACTAGGTGGTGTTGATCTAGTTTTTCTTGAAGTGGTTTTGTATTCCAATGTGAGTTATGAATTGCGTAAAACTATGCTTTAAGGTGATGTCACTTTCATACTACACACAAAATATTCTTAAATGAACTAGCTAAGCCTCTAAACATATCCTCATCTCAAAATTCCATTAAAAGACCTAAAATTTTAACCCACATAAGGATGAGATCAAAGAATGGGTTATTAAATCCAAACCAACTTCCGATTTCCTAAGGGTCAAAGATTCATTCCTAATGAATCTAGGACCACCACATTGAATGAATGTTAAGTCACCAAAAATAGTAAAGGTGAAAGAGAAGAAACTTCTACACATCCAACGCATAAACCTACATTTTACCCTCCATTTCCTCCCAAACAAAGGATTGAACTATCTCTTTATTTAGTGTTGACTTCATTAATTTGTCAACTAGAAAGTTATATATACTATAAATGTTTAGGTCTATAACCAAGTTAGGGAAAGATATAGTATATTTACTATTAGATAGGTCTGAGATATTCAAAACTACGGATGAGGGCAGATCGAATGAATATTAAATCCTTAATGAAGAAGGCCTCTATTTAGGATCTTTGGAAAGGCCAATAACAACCTAGAGAAAATCCATTTCTTTCCCCCCCGGACCATTTGAAAATACTCTTGGCTCCACTTGTACTAAACAAAATTAATCAATGGTCCCTTTTGCCTTCTTAGAATCTACATTAGCCTAATCTTTCTCTAAATTAGTAATCATGGGTTGAGCCCCTACCATAATAGAGAGAGAAATCCCACCTAAAATATTAAGTATCCACTTGCTTTCTAGTCCGCTCTATTTTACACCACTCCCATTTTAAAATTTAATACACCATCTTATTTGGTAAGAAATGAGTTTTTTATGTTGTCTCCTTCCTTGGCTTTGATTGCTATAACTCAAGGTTCTTGTAGAATGCTTAATTATTGCTTTAAAAAATCAATGATGATAAAAGGTAGCATGTATTCAAGGTTGATTCACCTATCCTCTATCAATGTTCATTCCTTGAACTAGTTTAGTCTCACTCAAGACTTGATGTCTTTGCCTCTATCCATTCTCTCTTTTTTAGTTTTCTCCATGACATTTTTCATGATGGTTATTTTTTAATGGGTTGGGGCCTTGTCATGTGCTTATCTAATGAAAACATTCCTTGCCAAAATAATTTTTTAATCATAAAAACTAGCATGATCCTTGCAAAGAGAAACTATTAATCATCACAACTAGCATGATTTTTATCACAAAAAATATTTTAATCTCCAAGTTTACAATTTATTTTTTATAATAGAAGGTTTACTTAGACGATATTTTACAAATGATTCATCAAATGATACCAAAGATTATTTGTGTTACATGGTGTCATCTAGGCATTAGACACTAATTTTGTTTTAGCTAGGCTATATGTAATTGATCTAATATTATTTTGTTCTTTCAATTTATATATTTTTCCATTTTAAAAAATATTTTAATTTGTATGAATTTTAGATTGTTTCCCAAACCAACTAAACTTCACTTCAAATTCTTCATTTTTTCTTATCTTTTACTAATTGTTTTTCAAAAATATTATTTTCAAGCATTTTATTTTATTTTATTTTTCATTTATTTAAAATCATTTTTCATTTACTTATTATTTTACTTATGCAATTAAATTTCAACCATCTAGAAGAAGCACTTATATAATGGTTTATGATAATCTATTTTTAACAACATTACACACCTCTCTTTTCTTTGTAATGTCTTATTTTCTATATCTTTAAATAAATAATAAAATTTGAATATGGATCATATCTAATTAGAAAGTAGTGATTAAATTTATATTTTAGAATAATAATTTTTAATTTAAGGATATTTTTGCTCCTAAAAACTTTCCTTCCACAATTAACTATATTTTTTCTTTATTAAAAAGTTATAGAACTTCTCATGAAGACTACATGTTCAAAATATGGATAGTTTGTTTTTCTTCTCTTCCTCAAATATATTTTGAAACAAGCTAGATGAAATTTTTAATTCTATTATTGATATATCTTGGAGTAATACTTTTTAAAAGCTTGTGAAAGATTTAACATTACAAGTGAGATTTATTTTCCTATAATAAAATAATGAATATGTGGACTTATAAAAAATGTACATTATCTTGTGGAGTATTTTTATAGCCATGGTGGAATCTCTACTTAGATTCCATTCAATTCTTTCTAAGATATTGATGGTGAACTTAGATGAATCTCTTAATATTCTATTATCTAAAGGTGATGTCCTTTTTCAAGAGTGGTGGTTGTCAAGATAACTAGTATTCCATTACTATATCATACAGTATTATTTAATTATTCCACTTGTCATCGTGTAATAGCACCAATTATTTAACCTTAAATTATTTGGCTATAGAAAAAGTTCATAATTTTTAAATAGTTAGAAAGAAAGATAATGTTTGCTAAAAATATTATATCATTCGTTTAGTAAAATTTTTCCTCATTTTAACATTTTTTATAGTGTCTTTATAAAAATTATTGAAATTATTGTGGTTGAATATATTTTCTCAATTTCTATATATATGTATATGTATATGTTGTTAATATGATTTAGAACAATAGAGGGGGGGGGGGGGGGGGGGGGGGGGGGGCGGGGGCGCGGTGTGGTGAATCAGTTGTTCTCAGGTCCTGATGTATAAAACAATCTCAAAAAACTTTTCCTTAAATCAGATCCAAAACCAAAACAAACTCGGTCATCACTGATTTAGTAACAAAAACATATAACAATGCAGTCCACTACCCAGCTGTAACTTAACTTGTAAAACATAGAAATGTTCAAACCAAAACATTCACACAAGTATTAACACTAGGATTTATAGTGGAAACCCAATTTAAGAAAAACCACTTTGTAACATGCTACTATTATTTTCACTCTTTTGAAGCGAGCTCGGTAAAAAGCCAACCCTGTCAAAGGTTACAATACACACTATCAAGTGCGACCCGGTTAAAGGATTTCAATCACCCTGTTAAAAGTTAGCCTAGTCATAGGACTTACATACACTCCATTAGAATGAAACCTTGTTCAAAGGATTTAACATATGACTGTTAGGTCAACCTCTGTTAAAAGGATTTTGACTATTACAATGGTTAGAAAGTAGCAGCTATATTTATCTAAAAATATACAACTCACTTTGCAAATATTAGATCTGGTTTCGTACACTAATGTTGGTTTAATGACTTTGAAACTTTTTCATCTCCATCTCTGATCTGCTCGAAACTTTTCTTCAAGCAACCACCACAATTCTCCTTCAGCCTTTTCTGCTTGTTTAGTCAATAAAACTTTACTGTTCTTCCAACATTCTCTATTCACCCATGCACATACATATCCATAATGTTCAGATCCTTTTATTATTTCTTCAATTAGGTTAACTCATTTTTTGCTGCTCAATCTCATTCATAGATCTTAGGGTTAGGTCAGATTCATTGAATCTACCTACTTCATGTTCTTTAGCTCCTTTTCTAGAATCATCTCAAATCTCTTAAAGATTTACAATAAAATGTTTTACAGTGCATTAAATGCTTTCAAACAATCAATAAATAAAGTCAACAGGTTTTACATAATCCAAGAATTCAACAATGTCGGCTCCAAAATTAAATTCTCTTCAAATATAAAATTGTTGATGCTCGGTCAATACTGTGATTGTCCACTTGGTCTTCATGTAGAAAGCTTGGTCATTACTAAAACTATTTCCTCGGCTTACACTGTCTTCCTTGGCAATTTACTGATGCTCAGTTGACACAAAAAATTTCCTTGGTATATACTAACTCGATCGACACTAACATTACTCGGCTTAAACATGATTTTTCCATTCTATGCTCGGTTAAGCCTACCAGTTTAGTCTTCAGTCTTACTAAGATAAACAATACATTGTCTCATCAATGTGCAACATAGTCAAGTACACTTTGTAGTATCAAGATAACTCAACCTTTCCCTTAGGTGCTATTGTTACCAACCTTGCCTAGCCCCTTAGAACCACTAAGATAGATATAGTACTTTTCTAAGTAGCAATAGTCTTACTAGTTAAAGTTGACATCAATGACAATACAACAATTGTTTCAATTGCAGTTTCCAACATATGTATGTATGTATATGTATATGTATGTCTATATGTATATGTATATGTATATGTATATGTACACACACACACACACACACACACACACACACACACACATATTGTAGGGGTTCCAGTTTTTGCCTTTTCAGGAGAATTGGTTCCAAGAAAGGTTCTATCCTGCAGATTTTCTCTTTCTCTCTGCATATAGGGTGTTCTTTCTTCTTTTGTTGGTCCAGAGAATATAATACATATTGTAGTTGATTTGTCTTATGTATGAGGACTCAATTTATTCTTACTGTTACCAAGCTATCTCCATTTGAATTCTAAACTCATTAATCATACATCAAGGGTGTTTGATTTTTCTGTTTGCATTTCCTATGTGTTTGCAAGTGGAGTTGTCTTCGCAGAGATAACTGGTTTAGGATTAGTTTTCATGTATGTATGAGCTGAGGTGTCAAAGATATGTCATACTTGTCTTCCAGTGGATGCTGGTTAATGTATTATCTGTTTATAGGTCTCTTCTAAGGGGAGGGTTAAAAGTCTTTGGATGAGTAATAACATACTTGGATACACATGTGGGTTGCTGAAGTGAGGTTTGGTCATGGTGTGTGATTGATGTTAGGCATCAACACATTGAATTTATTGTTTTCTTGTTTCATAGCTATCTATTGCAATAGGGTATTTGACTTTGTGGCCCTTTGGATAAGGCACTGGTCTATGAGAGACTTAGGGTATCTCAAGAAACCTTTCAAACCCATCTTTAAATTATTTACATTAAGTTCCACCCTTTCCCTTTCATGTTGTTAGTATAGGTCTCTGGTTTTCATACCCATTCTATGCAAGTAGGGCTATTGCATGAGATCTTGGTTTCATTGAGGTACAAGATACCTACAAGGGTTTGAGAACCATTCCACAGTCAGTTACCTGTAGGCCTGTAGTTTGGCACAAGATGTATGTGTGTGCAGATGAGGTATACCTGCCTGAGTGATGTGGAGCTCAAAGTGTAGAAGGATCTCTCTTTGATCCTTGTTAGTTGGCCTTTTTCCTTGTCAGATTTGGAGTGTTTAGTGAATGTGACACTAGCACAGTCAATCCTAATGTCAATCTGACCTTTGGGGAAAAAGAACACCAATATATATATATATATATATATATATATATATATATATATATATATATATATATATATATATATATATATATAGACACACACACACACACACACACACACACACATTCAATGACCTTTGAATAGATAACATATATGGATAGATGTACCTCTTGCATGTGACATGACTCTCTACATAGATTGTTTTGGACGATGATTAAATATAATTTATAATTTTTATAAAGTAAGAGATTTAAAATTAAATTGTTGGATTTCTCATAATTAATGATATATTATGGAGAGTTACCCATTCAAGAGGTGACGATAATTGACGGATTACGGAGAATTCATTTCAACTCTATAATTATAATCATTTTATGCTAGATTTTTGTTGGATACTTAGAGTTCTCAAGGGTTTTCTTTATTTTACAATTGAACAAACCCATATTTATGACTCAAGTCAAAAATATATTTTGTATTGAAAATTCTTTTCTTTAAATGTTTGTATGGTATATGATGGCCTTAAGCTACTAAAATTTAATTATCCTTTCAACATATTATCAATTTTTTAATTGGTTATTTAAATACAAATTGACGAGAACCTTCATTAATTTATGATATATTCTCCTTGATGTATAACATTTGGTTATGAAAGCCCATGTTTGATTTATCTAACAATTCTCTTTTGCTTTTCATTTGTTCAAAAATAAGAATAAAATATGGTGTTTTAGCTTGTTGCTTTCTCTTTTATAATATAACTTCACATGTTATGTTAGGAAAACTTAAAAAAATCATATTGTAACTATGTAAAACAACATAATTTTTGTTGAGACATATTTAAGTGATCTATCTGAATGACAAAGCAGGTTAAGGATTATACCCTTCATTCTTGAATGTTTAATTGTGTGTCATTTATAATCTACCAATTCTCACACAAAAAGAAAAATATATAAGAAAAAATTATGTTGTCACAATTTAAATTATAATATTCTAATTTTTAAAAATAGAACTAATTATTAGATAGAAAAAAAAAATTTATTATTCAAACTTTTTAACTTTTTAAGAACAAATATATAATATTTCAAACAAACATTTAGTTTGTAAAAACCAGTCTAAAAAATCATTTACTTTGAGGATGCCCGCCCAAAATCAACAACTAGGTTGCCTTACAGCCTTAATTTTGTTTTATATATAACAAACTATAATATTTAATACTTCATATTTAATTAAGTTGCCTATGGCGTTTCATAATTTATAAAACTTTATTCACATGTGGATATTTGGTTTCCTTGTTACAAGCTTACTTGAAATTCTTCTATTTAAATAGACGCACTGTCTAATTTCACTAAATAGCGAATGAGGTGATACACAAAGCATTAAACAATTAATTGAATGCAACATGGCTTCATATACCCGCGAATTTTTCCAGAGCCGCAACAATTTCTTTATTTCCCTTACACTTCTTACGGTATTCCTTCAAATCGGGGTAAATAAAAGGCTTGTAACGCCTTGGATTGTCATCGTCCACAAGCTCCACGGGTGCGCAGATTTCCATCTCGTCTGGAAAACTAGTGAAGAAGCCAATTGAAATACGAGCTTTACAACCATTGTAAACAACACGATGCTCTGCGCTGCGGTATCGGTCGTTACTCCACGCCTGCAAACATTCATCCCTAATTCTTATCAGAGAGAATTACTAAAAGGAGACCATTAAAATGGTACGCGTAGAGAAAAAGTCATACCTTGAAGGAGTCTCCGAGATTGATCACAAATGAATGAGGAAGTGGTTTTACGTTGAACCATTCACCCTGCTGAGGTCGAATCTGAAGCCCTCCAACATCATCTTGGTAAAGAATTGTGAGACAGTTCGGATCTGTATGGGAGCCAAGCGCTTCATGTCCAACGGATAGGTTATTCGTTGGATAGCCGTTTATACGCAATACTGCTATGCATTTCTCGAAGTGTGAATGGTAGAAAGCGTTGCCATCCAACCCCAAGCTTGCAATAATCATCTTTGTGATTTTCTTTTCAAGATTTAATACAGACAAAGCGTGCGTTGCCATCGTTTCGCTGCAAAAGTTCCCAGCATTATGCATAGAAAAACGAAATACGATCAAATGGGAAAAAAAGGTTGATTAACATACCAAAAATTTGGGTTCCCTTCTGGCCATATCTTTGCATAGTTTTGGGCAATGGAAGCTGGAATTGTCGGGTCTGGAAGGCGAAAGGACTCAAAATTTGGACGTCGGAAATAAGTATCGGATGCATTACCTATTCCTGAGGCTCTCTCTTTGACCTCGGTTGGCAGTGATAATAAATCTCGGCTAACATTCTCAGCCTTTTCAAGAACATCTACTGGAATTCCATGGTTGACAACTAAGAAAAATCCCCATTCTTTGCACGCCTTTCCCAGTTTGGCGAGCACGGGATGATCTCGAAGCTGGCTCAGATCTTCACCATCCAAGTCTTGCGGAAATTCAGAGATGTCGATTACAGGGAGATCGACTTGAGATGTGGTGGGTTCAAGGGGAAAAGACATTTTGTATTTTGCTGCAATGACACAGGAAAGATGAGAAGAGTTTACGACTTCATATTGAAGACTCTCCATTAAATTCCATCATGCAGAGGTGGAATAATTAGACCTCGCTTGGACGTATTGTAAAAAAATATTGCAAACTCCAAAGTAGTAACATCTCGAACCATTTTTCGAGACTAAGAGAACGAGGACCAATTTGGCAGACTGAGAGAACGATAATATCTTGCAGCAGTTGATTTAAAAATAGAAAAATACATAGGAGCTGCCTAAACTTATATTTCGGGTCTTGTCGATGACCATGCAATCAAATTATTTGTGATTAAATCAATTTAAAATATATAAACTCTACATGTTGGAATCCATTGCTGTTACAATAAATATTAAAAAATGAAGATAGTGACGAAAGCAATGACGAATTGAAATATATGGATTAAAAAAGAGCCTCGTGATTGCTTAAAGAATTAGATATGTTGCGAGAGTCACGTTTCCTAAGATAAAAGTAATAATAAATATTAATTTATATCCTTTGATACTTATCTTGGTTTTTGTTTGGTTACTTTCTTGGGTAATGAAGGATAATGATCTCTTTTTAATTTATGAACAAAACGTACTGCTTTTTATTAGTTCTGGTCCATTCATTAAAATTTAGGGGAGTTTATTGATAATTTATTATTAAAAATTATGTTTTCATTGTTGGAAACTAGTTTTAGTTGTAAGTATCAAAGAAAGCAGTGATATTTGATTTTCAATTTTATATTAGGAATTGAAGGTAAAAGTATAAAATTTTGGTATATTTTTTGTCAATGAAATATTTTCTTTATAAAAAATGTTTTATTTGGAAAGTATTCAATTGAATGGTTTTGGTTGGAAACATGATAAAAATAGGCAACATGGCATGTATTAAATGTACAAGAATATTTCATGGGAAAATATTTTGCCCAAATATGTTTTGATCATAATTGTAGAATATTAAATGTTTAAAAAAGTAGTCCAAACCATTTCACTCAAAATTGATTTTCTAACACAAACTTTAGTTGAAACCCTACCAAGCTAATAAAAAATAACAAAAGCTCCTATTAACCTCTAAAGAGCCCTAACAAATCAACAAATTTAGTAGCATATTTTGAGATCAAACATGTGGAACACACATTTATTTTATCATCATTCATAACATGACATTTGTTTGGATAATGATTATGCCCATATTGAAGTAAACTTTCGCTCACTAATTACATCTTCAACCCATATGCTTAACTCATTCATTCTTAAAGTCATATTCAAATACTCATACTATTATATACATATAATTCTATATAACTATATGTTTATACACTGCCATGAATATATATGCATACTTTCAAATGCTTCCTACACATACAAATCAATTAAATTAAATATTTTATACATTTTATCTAATACGACTTATATTATCATTCCTTTCATCCTCTGATCACAATCACATGATAGATCTACTCTCTACAATTTTTTATTACATCTATATTAGACATTTAAATTTTTTATTATATCTTTATTAGACATTTCAACTGTATAAAACACTATATGGTAAAAACTTATAAAAGAATAATATCTCTCGTCCTAATGTATGATTCTGCTCTTAAAATTTTTAATAATCAGAAAATATATTTCTCACATTTAAAAAGTTATATAACATTCTATTTTATGTTTGAAGGGCCACGGATTAAGATTCCAAATAGAAGAAAATAATACACAGACACACAGATATTATATAGATAGTTAAATAAATAAATATATATAGACACACACAAATATATACCTATACATAGGTATATATATTGAGAAGATGAAACGACGAGGTGTGGGATGTGTAGAGGCTTGCAACGTCATAGGAGACGAGGCCACAGGAACCGCACAGAGTAGACCACCACGGATGCTTGCGAAAGGTCAGTGAGGGATGTTGGAGCACACTTCAGAGGCATGCGGATATAGGTTTCGAAGTATCGCAAATGGATAAGGACGACCAGAAATGGACGCACCACGCGTTCACATCGTAGCTTAGGGGGGGCGATTTGATCGCAGAAGGTCCACAGAACCAGCTATATCTGGGGCACCGAACACGCCAAAAACGAGCAGCCTTTTCCTTTGTTGCACGCGAGCTGGCGTGATTCAAATCACGCACATTTAAACCATCTTTCTATGCGCGCGCAGAGCCAAAATGCTGCGGCATTTGAACGCCACTGATTTTCGAACCGCACACAGGCAACGTCAGCCCTTTTCATTCGCATAGATGCCAAGGAAAGACTGCGGTACGAGCGCTGCAGTACTGAGGAAACAATCTTTGCGCAGAGTACATTGATAAAAAATTCCGTCGAAGAATCCTGCCGGGAAACGTTCAAATCGACCGGTTCCGAGGGATCCATCGGTAGAAGCAGCAGCAGTAACAACAGAAGCAGTGGAAGCTTTACCAGAATTTTGCGTCCATCATTTTCCGTGAATGTTCCTCAGAAAAATTTGCCCTAGGGTTCAAAAAACCCAGTGTTTGTGAAAAGTCTGTTAGCAGAGGCGGCTCTCTTTTCCTCTAACACGCAGCTAAAGGGTCGCGCCTCAAAACGAACTGGGCTTTTCAAACTCGCAACTCACAGGTTGTCGACAGAGATAGTGGAGAGAGAGAGTGGGTGCAGTGCTCACTGGCGACGAGAGAACCGTTCGAAGGGTCGGAGGGCCGACAGTTTTGACCAACGTAGATGCCGTACACGATCCCGTCGATCGGGGAACGTGGCACAGGACAATTTTCCCCGTCCCCCACGATGCATGACTTGCTCCTTTACATCCATGCCTTCCTCCCGTACCGTTTCAACTCCAATGTGAGTATTGGATAAATCGTAAGCTAAAACTTAAAATATAATTAAGTGTCCCCATTCGTAAGATTAAGTATAATTATAAAAAAATAGATTAAGTATAATTTATTTCAACTTTGATTTTATAATGCTTGGAGATAAATTTATCTAATTTATTTTATAAAAACATAATCAGTATATATAGAAATAGATTGGATACGTTTTAACATCTATTAATTAAATTATTTAAGATTGTATAAGTTTACTGGTAGAATTATTATGGCGTTTAGTTGAATTATTAAAATCATGAAATTTTTATAATATATATTAATTTTTAGTTTTTTAGTTTGATAGTATAAATTTTTATGAATAGTCTTTTTAGTAAATATTAGAATATTAAAATATAAAAAAAAAAGAAGATAATAATTTAAAAAATTTAAAGACTATTTTGAGAATTTATGTATTAATTTAATTGTCAAATAATAAATAATAATTTGAAACTTCATTCATATTACAAAGTGACAAATATTTATAAATCAAAATTAATAGTTATTATCAAATTACATTAAATGTAAGAATGTTGAATTCACTTCTTATTATTTAACTTTCTCTATATTTTTTAATTCAATTATTTATATTTAAAACTATAATCTTATAATAGCTAATAGATATGGAAAATAATAAATTATGCACAAAATTATTAAAGTGAAACATTTAAAAAAAAATGTAGAATTATTGAATTATTATATAATAACATTAAATATTAAATTAATATATTTTAATTTAAATATTAATATTTTGTGAAGGAAAAATAATAGTTATAAACAAATAAAATCACATAATTAATTTACATAAATATTTGTTAATGTATAATTAATATATAATAAAATATAAATTAAACACTTTAAAATCATGAATACAAATAAAGATATATTATAATATCATAAATTTTTATTAAATTATAATATATAATAAAAAGTAATACATAATATTTAATTTAAAATAATATTCATATAAAATTAAAATCCTAAAGAAAACTTATAAATCTTAAAAACTCTATAAAATTTAATATTTTAATTAATTGAAATGTTTGTGCAGGGGTAAATTGACTTTCGGTGAGTGAATCAACTAAATCTTACCAAGGGGGACACTTATTTTTTTCAAACTTTTCCAAACTTCCCTTAAACATTTTATGTTTTAGTTTACGATTTAACCAATACCCAACTCCCAATACTCCCAATAAATGTAATCCTCCTGCAGGTCATTCGAAAGGACTGCTAACTGAGGCAGACTGACAGTACGCCAGAGCGATGCAGAGTGTGGATGGTAGGGAACGGCTATCCAGCCATATCATTCGATATGGCTGGGTGCCCATATTATCATTTAATAGCCACCGTACACTTACATTGTCAGGCAGCATACCTGCAACATACCTGCAGTACTTGCACGTACAACGATATGTATAAAAGAAAGATTGACATTTAAATTGAGTAAAAACAATTTAATTGTTTTATATATATTATAATTTTTTTCACAATGAACGGTAAGGAATAAGGAGTCATATTAGTAAAATAAAAAATGATTATATTAATAATCTTTTAATTTTTAATGATATTTATATGTTTAACTTTTAATTTTTTAATTTAATCATTATTATATTATAATATTATGTGTTATTTAGTGAACTTATTAAATATACTGTATAGAAATTTTAATAATGATATTATTTAATTTCTAAGAATTATTTAATATATAATTAAATTTTTTATTTTTTTTAATGGATAATAGGTCGAAGCCAAGATCAACATGAGAAACTTGCAACTTACCGTTGCGTTGCAATTTTTATTTTTTAAATAAACATTGAATTATTTAGCCTTGAAATCAAATATAAGTTTTATAAACTTATAATTTATTGTGATAGGTAATGGTCAAAGAATGAGCCACTAGTCTTTCTTAAAGGTCACCTATTCAAGGTTAAGTTCACTTAGCTTACTATCTCATTTAAATTATGGTTTAGTCATAGCCACACGAGAGACATAATAAAATATGAGTGTGTTATTCAATTTATTTTATAATGATACATGTATACACTTATATTATGATATAGATTTAAAAATAAAATATTTGTTATTTTTTAATTTAGTTAAATAATAAATTCATAATTAATAAAATTTAAAGTTTAAATAGTATTTATATATTTATTTTTTATTATATTATTTAGTAATTTTAATAAATATATAGGATGAAAAATTTAGACAAAAATATTATGTGGATCATTAGTTAATTATATGTTTATTTTAATAATGTTATTATTTAACGTGTATTCATTTTATAATGATACTTTTGTTATAACATTATAAGTACATTGTAATGTATACACTTTTATTATAATTTAGCTTTAAAAATATATATTTTAATATTTTTACTAACAAATCATATATTATTGATAAAAAAATAATAAATCATACATCTAATTTTTAAAAATAATTCTTATTAATATTAATAATTATTATATTATGTAATTAGTTGATTCTAAGATATATTATATGAATTATTTTAAAATTTAATAATCATTTATATAAGTAAGATTACAAAATAAAATCATATAATTTAAAAAGAAATTAATAAAAAATTAATATTATGTATTCATATATATTTTAAAATTTATTAATAAATCATATAATTAAATGTTATAGAATTTATAATTTTATTTAATTTGATAATAAGTATGTTATAATACATATTTTAATTATGTATTATTAAAAAAATTATATTAATTCTAAAATAATTATATTTATTAAAAATATATTATTGTTTATCTATATATGTACTTTTAAAATTTAAATAATGTTTCGATTTGATAGAAAATAAACAATTGTTTTCTATTATTAAGTGCATAGATATCACATTTAGTTGTGAAAATTATAGATACAAGATTTCCACAATTCATAAAAGTGTTGTTATGCTTTTAAAAAAGATTGTGTTCAAATATTTCAAATTTTTAACATCAACATTTCTATTAGTTCTATTTTTTTAATGTTCTAATTAGATAAAAATATAATTAAATGTAACAAATTCATTTATTTTTAAAATTGTTTCCTTAATTTAAAATTTTACAATATATATAAAAATATAATAATAAATTATTTTGTATAATACCTTTTAAAATTAATAAATAAAATTAAAAATTAAAAATAAAACAAATTAAATTATAGTGATGCATCTCAAACACATATCTTACCACGGGGACTACTTAGTTTTTTTACAAACTACCAAGGGGACACTTAGTTTTATTTACAGTCTCTTTTATAAATTATGCAGTTTAGTTGGATGCATGATCACGGGTATCAAATTAAAATATGATCACCGATGTCAAAAATTTTAATTATCATTTAAGGCTGCTCGCATTCTCTGTCATCTGTACTGTCTGTGCACTTGGTACGTAATCGTTCGTATAGCGATGGGATGCATCCAGCCATATCGAATGATATGGCTGGATAGCCGTTGCTGTGGATGGTATGCATAGGGAGGGTGTTATGCATGGTAGTGGGCGGAGGAATTTGTCAGCTGCATAGTTGGTTCCTTTCTACTTCACACTATTGGAAGTCCATGTTAGAACACCGAAATAGGAGAGTGACCTCATCATTGCAACTCAGGTGTCTATTATTGAGAGGGTTTGTTTTAGCGCATGGAAGAAAAAACTTAATAGAACTCAAGTCTACAATGCTATTTATGTGGCATGAAAGACTCTTGGCAGATCACTAACAGTCGGGTAGGGATTCTGAATTTCCAGGTATTTTTGGTTGTCGATACCGATCTTAGGCAGAGGAGATGGCTGGCCACAAGGTGGGGGACCGACGGTGAAAGATTTTTGCAGGGCCCGGTCATGATCATAGGGCTTTTGATAATGCTCATTTCTCTGGCTGGATTCGTAGGGGCCTACTTCAGGGTCTCATGGCTGTTGCGGATCTACTTGCTCATCACATCTATGCTCATAATCCTGCTCTTTTGCTTCACTATTTTTGCATTTGTGGTGACAAACAAGGGAGCTAGGCAGATGGCCGCAGACAAAGGGTACAAGGAGTACCACCTGGGGGATTATTCATACTGGCTGCAAAGTAGGGTTGAAAATGCATAAAACTGTAAGAAAATAAAGAGTTCTATACGCAACGCAAAGGTTTGCAAAAGCCTAAGCCAAAATGATGTAAATCATGTCGCTACCAAGTTTTATCAAAGAAACTTGTCGCCAAGTCAGACTCTTGGTAAGCAGTTTATGTGGAGAAAACTATGTAAAACTGAAGGAGAGGGAATTGTTAAAGGACATAGATGATTGAAAGGAGGGAGGTCTCACTTCAGAGAAATAGAAAAGGAAAGCTGAGTGAGCAAGTTTGAAGACTATCTACAACCTGAGTGTGAGGAAGCGTTTTGCAAGGTTTTTGTCTTGTTTTGAAATCTCTTAGTGTTTTGAAATATGTCAAGTTTCCTTTATGATATGAATTTGTCCCACTTTTAATGAGGATTTAGGTTGAAAGGATTCAATGAATGGTTTGGTTGAGAATCAGTCTTAATTTGCTCATTGTTTACTTGCCCTTACCCACCTTTGTTGAAGTAGAATACGATAGACAATATGGCCTTGCCAACTTTCTTTGAACACTCCAAAGCCTTTTCAGTTATTTACCTTGTCTACTTCTCTATTCTGGAAATGTTGATTTTATTCCTCTCAATTGATAAGCTTCTTCTTTTAGTTCTAAGATAAATGCTCTTACTGTGCTCAAATGGGTGTGAACAATGTTTGGATGTACTGAATACACTATGCCTTTGACGTTAGAAGGGATACATATTTCTGTATTTTAAAAACCTTGTTTTAAATCTTCTTTTTAAACAAAACTTTGTTTATTGTATAACCACCAAATTGTGAAATGAATTTGGTTTCTTTTTAAAAAGTTAGTGTTTTATTATCCTTATGGAATTTGCGTACGCTATGGATAGATTTTAGATATTGTTTCGATAAAAAAATTGATAACGTTTTCCATTAATTTATAGTAGTTTGTCTATGAGGTAGAAAAGATACAAATTGGATGGTTAATGAGTGACTTCTAGCCAGGTTGGGAGGTTATTGTATATTCTTTATCAAATAAGATGTCTGGTACATGCGTTACCCTCTATAATATACCAAATGGATTTGGAGTTTACGTTAACTCTTATTTTTCATGATAGTTGTGCCCACTTTCTCATGTGTCTTCCTAAGACAGCTTAGGCATATATGCTTTCTCTTTGTTTTAATTTTCTTCTGGCCTTCGTTCACTTTTCCTATCTCAGGCACCGCTTAACCTATGTATGGATTTCATTTTTAAGGAGATAGTCGTTTTAAATGCAATATTAGATATGTTAAGCAGCATGAGGGATTTAATCTACTTTTTAACTTATTGTTCAAACTGGAAAAACTACATGATATACCAAGTGTATATCTAGCGAGATATAATCAGTTATTTAGTTGCATCTTTAGAGTTCTTCAATTATGTTGCGTACTAGATTTTTATTTTATTTACATGACCAGAATGAACAATGTCTTATGATGTTGAGTAGATTTTAGTTAATATTGAGAATGGGTTAGAATTTATATATTGTAAAGATTCTGATCACTCCATTAAATTAGTGATACTATTCTTAGAGTAAGCTCATATCAGAAAAAGCTGAGTTTTTTTTTATGGAAAACCTATAATTATATCCACTGTGATAAATATTGTGGTAGTTTATAAGGAATTTATTTTATAGTTGGATGCTTGAATTGTTCATGATTATTTTGTGATATACTATTTACTTCTAATTGAGGAATGCTATCCAACTCTATTATTAACACATCTTTGAATGATGTAAAATTTGGATTAAGAAAACTCACATGACTTTGATGAAATTTTTGTTAAGTAATGGATGTTCCTATTTGAGAAATACTTTCTTTCAAACTACCTTATACATTGTTTAATTGATATGGGTATTCAAGATAATATATAAATTTCTTTGAAATTCTTGATTTTGAAATTCAATGTTTAGTTGTATTTCTTGACTACCCCTGACTATTCTAAATAAGTTGGAAGTAGGAACTTGAAATGTTTCATACTATTGGAAAATTATGTTTAAATCCTATATTGCATATCCATGCTTGAGCATTTTGATGTATTTTGTTAGCATTGGAAATATTTACGTATTGCACAAATTCCATTACACTTTTCAGCTTTACATTATTAGACTATCTTTAGCTGTGCTTGTTATCCTTTATGTCAAGATGGATTCCAGGGAAGTATTAATGCTTCATGGTAGGGTGGAAATGCACTCCCACAATATTCTCTCCCTTGATGATTGTGTGAATAGGTGATCGTCGCTTCTTTTAGGAAGGATTTCCTTTATAGTGCTTATGCTCCTATGTATTCTTCTTGGTGGTATTGGTATTTTTGTTGTTTACTTTGTCATTAATATGGAAGTTCATATTTGATCTAATCTTTATCTTACATTGATTTGATTTGTCAGTTGGTCGATATATTTTTCAGAAAATTATTTTTAGACAAGTTTGTCAGAACTTTTAAATCAAGTCGATGTATCACCTATTTTTGTGATTATGTTAGGACATTTGACAGATGCTCGATATTTTAATTTTCTTGGACATCAAGGTATTCCCTATATTTTTATAGTTTTGGTCATAATTGTACTTCTTTTATTCATACATTATAGGAAATCCTTTTGTATCTAGTCGACTTGTGCAGTCGATCTTTGACTATGTTGGCTAACGTCCTTATTTTTTATGTATTGCTGAAGTGGCTCATGTTGTCAAGGTGTTTATATTTAACATATGGTATCAAAGATTTGGGTTCCACGTTAGGGCCTTGTGCTCACAATACTTAGTTGTGACCCTTAGTCACATAAACTGTGAGTCGACTAATACTTAGTCTATAAATGTAAGTTTAGACCCTGGGTTTGTTAGTGTGTCTTCCAATTATAGTTACTCCTTATTAGAAAGGAAATAACATTCCTTATTTTGCATTATAGAAGTGGGAAATAGACACCTATAGGACAATTCTTCTTATGTGTATGAAATTTCTTGAATGTGTGTATTTTCTTTTAAAACTATGAAAGATTGAAACTATTGGTTGTGGATTATTCCCTTTGATCTTCAACTTACAGATTTACACTTTGATGGATAATTTAAATAAAATTATGACTCTATCACCACTCCAAAGTCCACAAGGAAGAGGGCCAACTAACAAGGATCAAAACATCCTTCTACACTTTGAGCTTCAGTGCTCAGGCGGGTGTACCATTGACTCACTTCTCTAAAGGAGTCTAAAACAATATTCCACTATATCTCATATAAGATTGTTAAAAATTTATCAAATAATGTTTGTGTTTGTAGTTGTTAACCATGCATACCTCAAGAGGAAGGACCAATGCCTTATCTCAGGGCTCAGAGTCACTAACTCTACACCTCAATTGAATACCTCAAATCAAACACAATGGAATCCGAGGTAAGTGCTTTTCCTATTACCCCTTTCCCTCAAGCACAAGGACATCAAATTCTACACCTGACTACAAACTCACTGAATTCACCTAGAAGACTTTAATCCTAACTTTGTTAGGAACTCAAAGATAAATTCAAAATACTCTTTGTTTACCATATGTTAGCACACTTTATGAAACTAACATATATGAGCTCAGAGACAAGCAAGAAGACATACACAAGATACAAGATTGGGATTCAAAATGTTCTCATTAACACAATCAGGATCAACATACAATCAGAATGATACCGAGATCAGAAAAGTCACAAAATTAGACTTCTATCAGTATATTATAGTAAAAAACTAGGGACCAAAAGAAACAATGTTTTTGAACCCATGCAAAATCCAAAATTCTCTAACTTATACCCCCTAGTCATCTTGAAAATCTACAACAAGCTACAGATGACTAGGGTTAGGGTTTCAACCACCCAACCTGATGGAAACGGTCTAAAAATTTATTACAAGGGTGGGAAACACAGTCAATCAAGAAAGAGAAAATTCCTGAACTAATCCATAATCATGAAATTCTTCTCTGCAAGTATAGGGGATCACAAAATTAGGCTCAAAAGGACACCTTGCAACAAGCCTTAAGCGCACAACCGAAATGGTACAAGCTCTGAAAACAATCTAACATCACCCTGGACCACACCGCAAATGGCAAACCAGTCACATCTCATCGAACAGGGTCATTTTTGCAATGAATTCCATAAATTTGGTACTTTCTGGTCGCTGGAAGTTCTCAGAAAAATTTGAATTTGAACCACAACGGCTAAATCCTTGGCGCCTACAGAGAACGATGGCCCACGTTCAAACTGAGACCAGCTTCTAAACACAGCCGTCCAATCAAACCTCCTTCATGGCTTTAAGATCTTCCTCTAAAAGTGGCCCCTCGAGACGTAGCGAATTGGCGATAAAGGACCTTCGCCAATTCGCTAAACATTTCACACTTTCGCTAAACAACTTAGCGACTTCCCAACTACCGTTCAAATAATCGCCAGATTTTACAACTCCGCCAAACCTCAGACCCCACCTCGGTTCGCTTGATGCCACATGTCACTAAACCATTCATTGATCCATGCCCAGTCATTGGCACAGGACCCACAAACCCTTGGTATCTAATCAAACGGCTGGCGCAAGATCGCATGTGTTAGAAAAAGGCCTTAAGAACATACACCGACCGTCGATGCTCAGACATGTCACGACCGCTCTGACAGACACACCAGCAACCAGGTCCCACAGATACGTCCAGGAAAGATTCAAAATCAACGGTCATCGCATGATCACAAGGGGATGGAATATTCCATGTGATCATGCGACAACCACATGATCCTTAGGCAACTGATAACATGACCCCACCTGGGCCCGCTGATGCTACTTTCATTAAATCCATCGGCCAATGAGGAACCACCAACTATGCTTAGGTGTCACCCTGGACCCACAATTTGAAATGTCATGTCACAAAGATAAGATCAATGGCCATCGGATTGAGATGGTGTTAGAGACCGGGCCCAGGAAATAAAGCAAGCCAAAACATAGGAAAAATTAAAGCTCGTGACTTAGGAAATATTTACCGCTGGGCCTAGGAAGAACATAAGAAAGGGGACCTAACATAAATATTAATCACATGGTCGCATAGACCGAAAATAGTCTATGCGATCATGCAACTAGCCATTTAACATGTGAAGAGGTCATAAACATTTAAGCACATGGGAAATTGGGGATTAAGCGAGCCAAAAAGGTAACATCAAAAAGAACAGGGCCAAGGAAAGACAAAGGGTTTAGTTGGCAATGGCTAGTTTTTGAATTTTTGCAAGGGTTTAACCAGGGAGCAAAAAAATCATTGCAGAGAGCAGGGGAAAAGACCAGGAGCCATGAAATATTTTTGCACATGCTAATAGTGGCTCTATTTGGAAATGTATGCCTCTTGCAGGCATGGCAAGGATTCAGAATCATAGGGAGAGAAAACCAACCCACTGGACAAAAATAGGGAACCCAAAAACTGGCAACCAAACAAGGAAAGGAAACACACAACAGAAAAGGGAAAGACTATACAAAGATCTACAATATTTACAACCAGCCTCAAGGCCCCAACATTATAATCAATACTTGCCTCTGTCAAACAAGTAGTTTTCATCTCCATCCCATAGAGACAAACTGAAAATTCTGCTTCCATGTGACAGAACACAATTATATCCACTTTTCAAAAGCTTAAAACAAAGATTGCTAGCACATTTCTCCTAAGGGATGTAAAGGTAATCATACAAACTCTGAAAATGCTGTGGCACATGCATGTTGCATTCAAAAAGGAAAATGCTAAAGGAGCCACAAGATGAACCATCCTCAATCCTGTCAACAAACCTAGGAATTCTACTGTCCACATGGAAAGAAAAACACTCCAGCTCTATCAAACTGTCAGTGCAATCGCTATTGGATCCACTCATACCAAAAATTTGCACCTCCAAGGAGAAGATACACCGATCTTCATGTAAACATTGAGGGAACTCATCACATGGGACATCATCATTAAACATAGGAGCACTCTGCATCATGTCAGTATTTGACAAAACTGAAAATTGTTGATAGGTGGGAAGAGAAACATCAACCTATCCATGAGATGGTGAAGTTTGAGTAGCTGAAAGGCCATCCTTCCATGGCTTAGCACAAGATTCAAAATTAGAAGAGGATTCAGAATCCACACAACTCTTTGAATCAGTACTCAAAACAATATCAGGGACCACTGAGTCATTTGAAACTGAGAAAACATTGGCAACCTCATCATCTGACACATCATATATAATAGGGTTGCTACCTAGTGGTGCTGGGGGAAGAAGGGGAGAAGAGGCACACATGTCAAAGTTAGATCCCATTGACTCATGTTCCATATCAAAATCAATCTGTGCTGGATGTAAGAACCCAAAGCCATCTCCCCCTGAATATCTGAGATACTCACAAGACAAGAGGTCTAAAATTTGTTCACTGTGAAGTGAACAACTCTCCTCAAGAACATCATCTTCTGCCATACAATCACCAACAGTACCTTCATCTATCCAATCCTCTTCTTCATCTGACTGATTGCATAAACTTTCTACCCCGTATTGAGAAAAGACATCACTTTCATGAATGCAAGAAAGAGTGTCAACACTTGACACATCCCCTTCATAAATTTCATCACTCTCAATATCAGCACTACTGAGCAAAGCCCCAAATGCATCCTCAAGTTCAAGATCAACATCACCAAGTACCCAATCCCTAATACATCCATAATACTCCTCCCACAAAGCATTTGACCAGCTGGTTGACTCAGGAAAACAAAGCTCCAGGAATAAACCAATGAAATTAGATTCAGGAAACTCAACATCTTCAGGAAGCTCATCATATACTTCACAAAATCTATCATAGAACAAGGATATGGATAAATCCTTTCTACACCCCACCTTCATTCCTACTAATCTTATGCAATCCCTAAGGATGCCCTCCTCAAGGAAAGCCAACTCCTTATTCAACTTAACCATTAAACTTAATACAATACTTCCACATAATTTTGCCAAATTGCAACTAAAAACTTGAAGTATGCTAACCTCTGCCTACACCTTATCCTTCTTTTAGTGTTTGACCACTTTATAAGGAACATTTAAAACTTGAAAAATATCTGGGAAAATCTTGCAGCAGAAGACCTTTGGCTGGAACACAGGGTAGATCTTGGGCTCACCTTGAAGCTCCATCAGATAACTTTGTCATGCAGAGCTTTCACCTCCTTGAGAGGAAAATATTTCACTGTTTCTTCTTCCAACCAACACAAAACTACACCAGGTATACACACTATTTATCAGAAGGAACACTGATAAAATAGAAAAAATCAGAGCTACCACTCACAACTAGGTGAGAAGATATCAACAAATGCTTGTTTTTGTATTTGACTCTTTCCAATGGCTCCCCAGTAGAGTCACCATTTTGTTGGTGACTCGGATGGGCCAAACCAATCTGGTCAAAAGATATGATATTGCAAAATTTTTAACCATAACCAGAGCTCCTTAATAAGTTTTCTTTATGTTCTCCCCAACAGAGTCACCATTTTGTTGGTTGTGGATTATTCCCTTTGATCTTCAACTTGCAAATTTACACTTTGATGGATAATTTAAATAAAACTTTTGACTCTATCACCACTCAAAAGTCCACAAGGAAGAGGGCCAACTGACAAGGATCAAAAGATCCTTCTACACTTTGAGCTTCAGTGCTCAGGCGGGTGTACCCTTGACTCACTTCTCTAAAGGAGTCTAAAACAATATTCCTCTATATCTCATATAAGATTGTTAAAGATTTATCAAATAATGTTTGTGTTTGTAGTTGTTAACCATGCATACCTCAAGAGGAAGCACCAGTGCCTTATCCCAGGACTCAGAGTCACCTAACTGTACACCTCAACTGAATACCTCAAATCAAACACAATGGAATCTGAGGTAAGTTCTTTGCCTATTACCCCTTTCCCTCAAGCACAAGGACATCAAATTCTACACCTGACTGTAAACTCACTGAATTCACCTAGAAGACTTTAATCCTAACTTTGTTAGGAACTCAAAGATAAATTCAAAATACTCTTTGTTTACCATATGTTAGCACACTTTGTGAAACTAACATATATGAGCTCAGAGATAAGAAAGAAGACATACACAAGATACAAGATTGGGATTCAAAATGTTCTCATTAACACAATCAGGATCAACATACAATCAGAATGATACCAAGATCATAAAAGTAACAAAATCAGACTTTTATCAGTATATTATAGTAAAAAACCAGGGACCAAAAGAAACAATATTTTTGGAACCCATGCAAAATCCAAAATTCTCTAAATTATACCCCCTAGTCATCTTGAAAATTTGCAACAAGCTACAGATGACTAGGGTTAGGGTTTCAACCACCCAACCTGCAAGAAACGGTCTAAAATATTATTACAGGGGCGGGAAACATAGTCAATCAAGAAAGAGAAAATTCCTAAACTGATCCACAATCATGAAATTCTTCTCTACAAGTATAGGAGATGAAAAAACTGGGCTCAAAAGGACACCCTGCAACAAGCCTTGAGCACACAACTAAAATGGTACAAGCTCTGCAAACAATCCAACATCACCCTGGACCACACTGCAAATAGCAAACCAGTCATATCTCACCAAAAAGGGTCATTTCTGCAATGAATTCCATAAATTTGGTACTTTCTAGTCGTTGGAAGTTCTCAGAAAAATTTGAATTTGAACCACAATGGTTAAATCCTTGGTGCCTGCAGAGAAAAAGGCCCACATTCAAACTGAGACCAGCTTTAAAACACACCCATCTGATCAAACCTCCTTCGTGGCTTTAAGATCTTCCTCTAAAAGTGGCCCCACCAGACTTAGAAAATTGGCAACAAAGGACCTTCGCCAATTCGCTAAACATTTCACACTTTCGCTAAATAACTTAGCAACTTCCCGACTACCATTCGCATAATCGCCAGATTTTACAACTTTGCCAAACCTCAGACCCCACCTAGGTCCACCCGATGCCACATGTCTCTAAACCATTCGTTGATCCACGCCCAGTCACTAGCACAGGACCCACAAACCCTTGGCATCTAATCAAACGGCTGGCGCAAGATCGCATGTGTCAGAAAAAGGCCTTAAGAACATACGCCGACCGTCGATGCTCAGACACGTCAAGACCCCTTTGATAGACACACCAGTAACCAGGTCCCATAGATACGTCCAAGAAAGATTCAAAATCAATGGTCATCGCATGATCACAAGGGGATGGAATATTCCATGCGATCATGCGACAACCACACTTTCCTCAGGCAAATGACAACATGACCCCACTTGGGCCCACTGATGCTACTTTCATTAAATCCATCGACCAATGAGGAACCGCCAACTATGCTTAGGTGTCACCCTAGACCCACAATTTGAAATTTCATGTCACAAAGATAAGATCAAAGGCCGTCGGATTGAGATGGTGTCAAAGACCAGGCCCAGGAAATATAGCAAGCCGAAACATAGGAAAAATTAAAGCTCGTGACTTAGGAAATATTTACCGTTGGGCCTAGGAAGAACTTAGGAAAGGGGACCTGACAGAAATATTAATCACATGGTTGCATAGACCGAAAATAGTCTATGCGATCATGCGACTAGTCGTTTAACATGCGAAGAGGTCATAAACATTTAAGCACATGGGAAACTGGGGCTTAAGCGAGCCAAAAAGGTAATGTCAAAAAGAATAGGGCCAAGGAAAGACAAAGGGTTTAGCTGGCAATGGCTAGTTTTTGAATTTTTGTAAGGGTTTAACCAGGGAGTAGAAAAAATCATTGCAGAGAGCAGGGGAAAAGACCAGGAGCCATGAAATTTTTTTGCACATGCTAACATAAAAATTTATGTGAGCTTGACAATTTTTCGACCGTTGTTAGGTGTGATTTCTTTTTGTCATAAACTAGGTAATTATAGATTATGTGTGAAATTATGATGTATATTGTATAGAAGATTCACTTAAAGTTTAGTATTTATTTCTCTAATGTTAGGTCAATTTTCTATCATTGCAAAATCCTTTGTAATTGGCCTTTTCCCTGCAATATTTTTGTTTTGCTGTCTTGCCGTGCCTGCAATCTCAGTCTTGACTTGTGATGAAAATCTTTAGTGTTTCATGGTATGCGTGTCCTACCCCTAGTAGTTTATGTTGTCACCTGGCCCTCTTTCAAACTACATCTCCTAATCTGCAAAACCTAGAAAGATTTACAAATTCTAAGGTCAGCGGGAAGTATTTTAAACTTTTGCCACAATGTTGAAAACATACTGTGTTTTCAAAAATCCACGTTGTTTTCAACCTTTTTGGCCTGCATAAAAGCCCATGTTGTTTTTGGCTTCTTTGTTTGCCTTTGTTTCATGTTGAAAACTTTGTGTGTTTTCAATCTTTCACCGAAAACACTATGTTTTCGACCTTGCCTGTGCTCTTTTCTGCCAGCTCTCCTTGTTCTCTTTCTTAACCGCGCAAGTGCGATGATCTAGGGCCAGTGGGAGGAGATCAATGGTCAGTGTGTGATCGCATAGAATATTCCTTACCCATGCGATCATGTGCCTACCGTCAATTTTGTATGTTCCAACGTTGCTTCTGTTTGGTGGGCCCGGTGTCAGAGGTGGGACAGATGGCATGATCTTATAGGTTGTTGCATGGCCACATGTCAGATTTTTCTGACATGCGATCATGCGACCCCTTGCCATCTATCCACATGGGGCCCGTTATGTTTTATTGCTGTTTGGTGGTGTGATGATGTTTCGGCAGTGGGCCCGGGACATACAGACGAGATAGACATGTGGCAACCTATGGTTGGCTGTCACATGATCACATAGCCCATTCTTTGGCTATGCGATCATGCAACCGGCCGACACATGTCCTTGTTCCTAGTGGCATCGCAGTTGTAGAGTTAGGAGTGAGGTCCATTACAGTTTGGTGTGCCTAAGCATGTTTGGCAGTTGGCGGTGATTGCTAGTGGTTAGTCGCATGTTTACATAGCCTTTTCCAAGGCTATGCGATCATGCGACTGACGGTTTGTGGTGCTCCTTGTGGTGGTGGTAATAGTTACAGTGATGTTTGTGGGTTGTCGCATGTTTGCATAGCCAATTTCTAGGCTATGTGATCATGCAATAGGGTGCCACGTGTCCATGGTGGTTGCAGTAATAGCTCGGTGGCAGGGGGACACGTGGCGGTTTTTGATTGATCCGTGTTAGCGGGGTGTTAAGTTTTGCATGCGGGCCCGGCTGGGGGTTCTCGGCGGTGATCATGATGGCAGGTGGGTGCATGGTAGCGGTTTTCCGCATGTTTGCGTGGGCCAGTTCCATGGCTTGTGAACATGTGACAAACACTTTTGCGGTGACGGTCTAGCATCGGCAGTTAATAGAAGGCAAGTAAATAATGGGTGGTCGCATGTTCATATAACTAGTTTTCAGGTTATGCGATCATGCGACCAAGCATGAATTAAGAGTCTGTTTCCTATGGCGGTGTGTTGTGGATGCGCGGTTGTGAGACTGGGGGAAACAGTTGAAGAACTTAGAGCCCGTGAATTGCATGATGGCCGTTGCATTTTGAATTTAAATTTCTGAGAGACAGGGGGTACCAATTTATAGAATTGAATGTAGAATTGACCCTATTTGGTGAGAAGCGACTGGTTTGCGGGGTGGTCCAGGATGCCATGATTGTTTGTAGGGGTGTTTTGTCGTGTGGTGATGGGCAGATTTTATGGTTTAAGGCATTCTGTAGGAGCTTTTAAATTTTGAAAATTTTATTGTTGGCTAGGTGGGTGAAGGCTATGCCCTAGCTGTCTGTGGCTTGTTGTAACCTGTCATCAGTTTCCAAGGCAGCTAGTGGTATAAAATTGTAAATTTTTAACTTTGTCTAGGTTCCTTTCTTCCACTATTGTGGGGACTGGTTTCATGAATGTTCTTCTTGCCATGTATTTCCCTTCTTCTCTGCATACGAGGGGTTCCCTCTGTCCTTTCTAGTTATGGGAATATAGTGAAATTGTAACAGGTGTTTTATGTCTTAGATTTCAATATATTTGTTATGATTCCAGATTGTCTCCATTTGAATTTTGAATCATTAATCATACATCAAGGGTGTTTAATTTGTCTGTTTGCATTGCCTAAGTGTTTGCAAGTGAAGTTGTCTTCGTAGGGATAACTGGTTCAGAGTTAGTGTTCAGATATGTATGGGCTGGGGTATCAAAGATGCATCATGCCTATCTTCCAGTGGTTGCTGGTTAATGTATTCTCTATTCCTAGGTCTTTTCTTTGGATAGGTGATAGCATATCTGGGTGCACAGGTGGTTTGGTAATGTGTGATCTGGTCAGGGTGAGTGTGTTGTCTTCTTGTTTCATAGCCCTGTTGTAGTGAGGTATTTGACTCTGCTGCCCATTGGATAAGGCATTGGTCTATGGGAGACTTGGGGTACTTCAGGAGTCTATTCAGCCCAACATCAATCATGTACTTAAATATTTTCCCTTTTGTGTTGGTAGTAGTAGTAAGAGGTCTCTGTCTGGTTTTCAGACTCATTGCATGCAGATCAGGTTATTGCATAAGGTCATGGTTCATTGGGGTACAGGATACCTACAGGGGTCTAAGAACTATTCCATAGTAATGCATCTACAGACCTTTTGTTCATCAACTCAGGAAGAGTCATGAGTGTGCAGATGAGGCAATACTTGCCTGAGTGAATGTGGAGCTCGAAGTAGAAGGGGGATGTTCTTTATCCTCATCAATTGACACTTGTTCCTTTGTCAGACTTTGGAGCAAAGACTAACCAATTTGTCAATCATAGTGTAAACCTAGCACCGTGTGGGAACAAGTTTAAAAGCCAACAAGATGGCAACTCCACTGGGGAAGAGGTAAAAGACAACAAGTTTTTCTGCTTGGCTAGATCATCCTAGGGTCTTGGTTGAAGTTACAAAGTCAAATACAAAAATAAGCATTTGCAAAATCTTCTCACTGTGTGCTGAGTGGCGACTCTGATTATCTCTGTTTGATCAGTGTGTTTTCTTATAAGCAGTGCATGTTACCTGATGAAGTTTTGGTTGGTTGGAAGAGATACAAGTTAGTGCAACATTTTCCTCTCAAGGAGGTGGTGGCTCTGCATAACAAAGTTACCTGATGGAGCTATAGGATGAGCTCTAGATCTGCCCTGCCCTCCAACTAGCATGTGGATTTTTACTGCAGAACTTCCAGGTATGATATTTTCAATAGTAAGAGATGTTTCCTTATGAGGTGATCTGAGCACTAAGAAAAGGAAAATGGTGTGATAGAGAGGTTAGCATGCTTCAATGAATATGAGTTGCAGTTCTGCAAATTTTTGGTGAAGTATGAGCATGGGTAGTGATCAGTACAGTCTCATTCTTCAGCCCATGAGTGCCCTATTCTTGTCCAGTTGGTGGTCTGCTCTTCAAGAAATCTTGAATTCTCGCATGGGCACAAGTTACCCATCATCCCCAACCAGAGCCACTGTTAGGTCAATTTTCTGTCATTGCAAAATCCTTTGTAATTGGCCTTTTCCCTACAATATTTTTATTTTGCTGTCCTTCCATGCCTGCAATCTCAGTCTTGACTTGCGATGAAAATTTTTAGTGTTTCATGGTATGCGTGTCCTGCCCCTAGTAGTTTATGTTGTCACCTAGCCCTGGATCAAATTGTATCTCCTAATCCACAAAACCTAGAAAGATTTGCAAATTCTAAGGTTCACGGGAAGCATTTTAAATTTCTGCCACAGTGTCAAAAACATACTGTGTTTTCAAAAATCCATGTTGTTTTTGACCTTTTTGGCATGCATAAAAGCCCGTGTTGTTTTCAGCTTCTTTGTTTTCCTTTGTGTCATGTTGAAAACTTTCTGTGTTTTCGATCTTTCACCGAAAACACTGTGTGTTTTCGATCTTTCACCGAAAACACTGTGTGTTTTCGACCTTGGCTATGCTCTTTTCTGTCGGCTCTCCTTGTTCTCTTTCTTAAGCACGGAAGTGCGACGATGTGGGGCCAGTGGGAGGAGATCAACAGTCAACCTGTGATTGCATGGAATATTCCTTACCCATGTGATCATGTGCCTACCGTCGATTTTGTATGTTCCAATGTTGCTTCTATTTGGTGGGCCCGGTGTCAGAGGGGGGATAGATGGCACGATCTTATAGGCTATCATAGGGCCGCATGTCAGATTTTTCTGACATGCGATCATGCGACCACTTTCCATCTATCCACATGGGGCCCGTTGTCTTTTATTTCTATTTGGCAGTGTGATGACATTTTGGCGGTGGGCCCGCGAGATACAAAGGAGGTGAACATGTGGTAGCCTATGGTTGGCTGTTGCATGATCACATAGCCCATTCTTTGGCTATGTGATCATGCGACCGGTTGACACGTGTCCTTGTTCCAGGTGGCATCACAGTTGCGGAGTTAGGAGTGAGGTCCATTGCAGTTTGGTGTGCCTGAGCGTGTTTGCAAGTTGGCGGTGATTGCTAGTGGTTAGTCGCATGTTTGCATAGCCTTTTCCAAGGCTATGTGATCATGCGATTGACGGTTTGCGGTGCTCCTTGCGGTGGCGGTAACGGTTACGGTGATGTTTGTGGGTTGTCGCATGTTTGCATAGCCCATTTCCAGGCTATGCGATCATGTGACAGGGTGCCACATGTCCATGGTGATTGTAGTAACGGCTCGGTGGCAGGGGGACGCATGGCGGTTTTTGATTGATCCGTGCTGGTGAGGTGTTAAGTTTTGAATGCGGGCCCGGCTGGGGGTTCTCGGTGGTGATCATGACGGCAGGTGGGTGCATGGTAGTAGTTTGCCGCATGTTCACGTGGGCTAGTTCCACAGCTTGCGAACATGCAACAAAGCCTTTTGCGGTGACGGTCTGGCATCGAAAGTTAACAGAAGGCAAGTAAATAATGGGTGGTCGCATGTTCGCATAACCCATTTTCGGGTTATGTGATCATACGACCAAGCATGAATTAAGAGTCAGTTTCCTGTGGCGGTGTGTTGTGGATGCGCGGTTTCGCGACTGGGGGAAACAGTTGAAGAACTTAGAGCCCGCGAATTGCATGATGGCCGTTGCATTTTGAATTTAAATTTCTGAGAGACAGGGGGTACCAATTTATGGAATTGAATGCAGAATTGACCCTGTTTGGTGAGAAGCGACTGGTTTGCGGTGTGGTCCAAGATGCCATGATTGTTTGTAGGGGTGTTTTGCCATGTGGTGATGGGCAGATTTTGTGGTTCGAGGCATTCTACAGGAGCTTTTGAATTTTGAAAATTTTTCTATTGGCTTGGTGGGTGAAGGCTATGCCCTAGCTGTCTGTAGCTTGTTGCAACCTGTCATCGGTTTCCAAGGTAGCTAGTGGTATAAAATGTTGAATTTTTTACTTTGTCTGGGTTCCTTTCTTCCACTGTTGTGGGGACTGGTTCCATGAATGTTCTGCCTGCCATGTATTTCACTTCTTCTCTACATACAGGGTGTTCCCTCTATCCTTTGTAGTTATGGGAATATAATGAAATTGTAATAGGTGTTTTATGTCTTAGATTTCAATATATTTGTTCTGATTCCAGATTGTCTCCATTTGAATTTTGAATCATTAATCATATATCAAGGGTGTTTGATTTGTCTATTTGCATTACCTAAGTGTTTGCAAGTGGAGTTGTCTTCGCAGGGATAACTAGGTCAGAGTTAATGTTCAGATATGTATGGGCTGGGGTATCAAAGATGCATCATGCCTGTCTTCTAGTGGTTGCTGGTTAATGTATTGCCTATTCCTAGGTCTTTTCTTTGGATAGGTGATAGCATATCTGGGGGCACAGGTGGTTTGGTAATGTGTGATCTGGTCAGGGTGAGTGTGTTGTCTTCTTGTTTCATAGCCCTGTTGTAGTGAGGTATTTGACTCTGATGCCCATTGGATAAGGGACTAGTCTATAGGAGACTTGGGGTACTTCAGGAGTCCATTTAGCGCAACATCAATCATGCACTTAAATCTTTTCCCTTTTGTGTTGGTAGTAGTAGTAGGAGGTCTTTGTCTGGTTTTCAGACTCATTGCATGCAGATTAGGTTATTGCATGAGGTCATGGTTCATTGGGGTACATGATACCTATAGGGGTCTGAGAACTATTCCACAGTGATGCATCTGCAGGCTTTTTATTTGTCAACTCAGGAAGAGTCATGAGTGTGCAGATGAGGCAATACCCGCCTGAGTGAATGTGGAGCTCGAAGTAGAAGGGGGGTGTTCTTTATCCTCATCAATTGACACTTGTTGCTTTGTCAGACTTTGGAGTGAAGACTAACCAGTTTGTCAATCATAGTGTAAAGATGGCACCGTGTGGGAACAAGTTTAAAAGCCAACATCTACATCTCTTTAGCAAAGAAAGAAGATAAAATTCTATGAGATATTGTGTAGTTAAATGATGATGGATATGAAATAAAGGTACGAGTTCTTGCAAAAATTTAGGATAAGTGGCTTGTGATAAAAGATGGAAATATTTATTATTGTAATGATTTTTTTCATGTGTTATGAAATGATTTTAATACTAGATCCTTATGAAATTCTTGGGGAAGAAGAATTCAACATGTTTTATATGAAATAGAAATTCGTAGAAAATTTGTGAAAATATATTTATGTCTTACCTTTCATTGCATAAGATTTCAAAAAGAAAAGAGAGAATTAAAAATTCTATGTTTTATTAACCAATTGAGTGTGTTACCATATGAAGATGTAATCTTTGAGATTTATGTTCTAGAAGTATGGCCATGTTCCTAGCGTACCTTAGATGTAAGGTGACATGTAGCTTCTACTCCCTCCTTGTGGCTAGTCTTAGTCACTTTGTAAATGTTATTTGGTTTTTAATTGATGTGTTATTTTGAACTTGATGAACTTTGAAGTGGTGAAGGACTAGCTTGAAATTTTAAGTCCTCTTGTGACCATCTAGCCACCAATTTTGAGTTTTACAATCAATTAATTTTTTTTTTACACTTCTTTTGATTTTTCTTATGATCCTTGAGGTTTTTAATTGAACTTTGTGAAATTTAAATATTGTGATTTCTTATGATCTTTTGGTGGCTAGAATATGTATTTTATGTTGCTAGTCCTCTCATGTGAAGTGATGTCATATGTCATGTTAAGTGCACACCATTGATAAATTGTAAAAGGGAGTAGATTGTGAAGAACATGCCATTCCTAATCTTGCATTCATAGGTTACCTAAAATATGTTTCAACTATTATGAAATGATCAAACTTAATTGACATGCAAATGGTTTGTATATTAGAAATGCATTGTATGAAATAATTATCATTGATTGATATTCTTTGAAGTGAGTTTTTATGTTATGAGGAGCATTGTATGGATATTCATGAAATTATGGAATCCATGGAAACACATCTTTTTGACACTAATAATATATTACTAGTACATGGGTGATTGTATTTGAGACCTTGCACGAAATTATTATGAGGTGATAGAAATAGATGTATTAGTTGATGCATTCGATGAGCAATGAGTAGGTCACCATCTCTTGATGGAAATGGAATAGAATTATTTGGTTATCAAGAACTATTTATGTTTTGACAGAATGGTTAATACTTTCTTCTTACATGATTTCTTGTGATGTATTGTGATTTCTCATGATGTAAGGAATAATAGATTAAACTAGTTGATTTTTTCAGTGACTTTTATGTTTTTGTTAAAGAAATATTAAATGGAAAGAAATAAATGCTATAATTGTGTTTGTACCATTTCTATACTATGCATTTTTATTGTAAATCTTACCTTATGGTGAGGGTGCTAATGTGAAATAAGTAAATAGGGAAGGGTAGAAAGGGATGTTTCTCTACCTGCCAATTTTTATTCTTGGTGATAAAAAGATGCTTTGGCCAAAGCTTCTTTGCATATGTTTTCAAAAATATGTTTCCCATGTTCAATCTCCCTGCCACATTCATGAACAATAGAAAGTTTCATGGCTGCACAAAGAACCCCTTTCCTTTTATTTGTTGGGCATTGCAGGGTTGGGAATTTTATAAGTAGATAGAACCCCAAGGAAGTGTAAGGATTTTTGGATTGATCAGACAAGAATATGCACCACAAGGGTAATGATTTGTGAAAATAATGGACAAGCATTTGGGCCACACTCTCGTCTCAAGACGACCTTGTGATATGAGACAAAGACTTATAGAGCACGACATATGTATGATTGCAATTTAATATCTTGTTCCATGATTGAAATTTATGGTTATGTTTTTTGATGCATTATTATAGATACATAACATACATTATGTATTGACTTTATATGGTGATGAATTATTAGAATTTATTGGAATGCTTCTACTTAGATTAGGAACACTTGCATTACATTGATAAAATTATGAATTCTTATTCACATTAGGATGTAAGACTTGTAGGACTTATATTGGTTTAGACATGAAATATAATTGTTGTGATGAAATGAGTTGAAATTTCATTGGGAGTATTATTGTGATAAGATGGGCATGAGAGCCTAGGTAAGATGAATGGGGAAAAAAATGGATCCACTTGTTAGGAATAATAGTCCATAATACAACTGAGAGGGGGGTTGAATCAGCTGTATGATAGATTATTAAATTTTAATCCTCAAGAATAGCAACAATATCAGATCCAATAAACACAATGAATGCCAACACAATAACACAATATTTTGGTCTCAGGGAAACCCTGTTAAAGGTAAAAACCCTGATGGAAATTAGCACCCACAAATGATGTACTGAGAGTATAATATCCTTGTCATATGATTTAGCCTAGGTAGGAGCTTATTAAACCATTACAATACATAGTCCTTGTTAGAGGAAAGACCTTGTTAGGAGTTAATAAAGAAGGGTGGGCTCACTTCCTAGACTCACTGCCCAAAGAAGGTTAAATCGACCTTCAGAACTCATTGCTAGAAACAAGTGTATATGAAGACATACACAATCTTTTGAGCTATTTGACAACAACTATCTTTTTTTGATTAGTTCCAATGAAGTTCACCAATAATACTCTGCTCTACATCCAACAGACACAAGCTCATGGATCTTACAATCTTCTTTACATCTCATACATTCAAATCATATCTTTTCAAAGAAAAGATCTTGCATATATACCCTATTAGATTCCACATGATCAGGTTGGCCAATTAGGCTTTCCTAGTTACATAAATATTTCCATAAACTCTTGCTAAGATACACATGGTATCTAAAACAAGTGCATACAATGATTACATTACAACAATTAAGGACCGAAATCCTTAATTTACATTCTCCAAACAAAATTTACGCTACACATCTAAAGTTGGCTCCCAAATAAGTCTTCTCTAGATCACATGCCATAGCTGACATCATCCAGCATTCCATACCTTTCCCTGATCAACAAACATCCTTCAATGCCTTGTCTTTTATCTCTTAAGCTCGCATAGACCGAATCCATACCTTCTGTAAGATATACAAGAAACATAGAGACTCACTCTGTTAGCTTCCACTATTACTGTCGATTAACTAGTCTTCACCAAAACATATGTAACTCTCTCAATATGAAACATTACATGATGTGAACTTGGATATAAGCTTACAACATCATGGTGTAATCTCATCTTTCTTCACATGTACAGTGTCTGTACACTGTCATACTCAACCTGTACTCTTCATAGAAACATATGTCAAGACATTAGTGACAAGCCACAAATGAAAATAGTATGAATGACCATTCAGTAACATAGTGATTAAATATATTCAATGTATCAATCATTTACCCAATACATTATCAATATCCAACAATCTCCCCCTTTGGCATTGATGTCAACATATGGGAATATCCATCCCAAGGTTTTATCAATCCAAAAGTCTTGTAACCAAACAATATTCTTACAATATTCATTTATACAATCTCCCCATACAATAGGGATTTTCTCATAGTAACACTCCCCCTTTGATAACAATGGAAAAGGTTTTTGTGAGTCATTTGTTGTAATACCTTTAAACCATGATCACTTCCCTTGAAGATTAGATCCCTACATCCAGTCCATAATATAATAAGGCTATGAAAACCTCTGGACTAATACATCCCTATGTCATTTAATCCTGACTAGGAGGGGCCTGAACCCCAAGCATACCTCTAAGATATTTAAAGGTATTTTTGGGAAATGAATTTGTCAAGATGTCTACAATCTCTTCCTTTGTACTAATATAATCTAACTTTATTTCCTTCTGTATCACCTTGTCTCTCAAGAAGTGATACTTGATAGAAATATGCTTAGTTTTAGAGTGCATAACCAGATTCTTTGACATATTTAGTGTACTAGTGTTATCACAATGGATAACCACAGGCTCATCACAATTTATTCCAATTTTTTTCAGCATTTGCTTCATAAAAAAAAATTGAGTGGAATTTATAGCAGCAACAACATACTCCAATTCAACAGTAGATTGATCTATACAATTTTTCTTCTTACTTAGCCATGAAACAAACTTTTTCCTAAGGAAAAATGCACCACCACTAGTACTCTTTCTATCATCAATGTTTCTTGCCCAATAAGAATCAATATAAGCATGAAGTTCAAATCTATCATTTATATCATACCATAAGCTATATTCTATTGTCCCTTTCATATATCTCAATATCCTTTTCATAGAAGCTATGTGTGTCTCTTTGTGTTCTGCCTGATATCTAGCCACAATCCCAACAACATTAGCAATATCTAGCCTGGTGTGGGTCAGATATTGTAATCTTCCAACCATTGATTTGTACTTGGTCTAAAAAACACACTTTGATTCATCATCAACTATTAGCTTATTGCAAGTCACCATGGGTGTGCCAACTAGTTTACAGTCCTCCATTCCAAAAAAAATCAACATTTCTTTAAGATATTTAGTTTGAGAAATAAAAATGCCATCTTTTCTATGATTTATTTGTAATCCAAGAAAGAATTTCATTTCCCCTATCATGGACATCTTAATTTCACTTTCCATTTCCTTAGAAAATTTCTCACATAGATCATCATTGCCTCCAAAGATAGTATCATCAACAAAGTCTTCTATTATCAAGATTCTATCTTCACTAGTTCTTAAATACAAATTACTGTCGGGATTACCTTTTTTGAATCCAAGCTGAAGTAAGTACTTTTCTAACCTTGCATACCAATCCCTTGGAGCTTGCTTCAGCCCATACAGAGTTTTCTTCAACTTGTGTACCATGTATCTATCTTTGCATAAAGGAAATCCACTAGGTTGTTCTATATATATTTCTTCTTCAAGATCCCCATTAAGGAATGCAGATTTTACATCCATCTAATCCACCTTGAAATTCTTATGTGCAACATAAGCCAAGAATAATCTTACAGCTTCTATTCTAGGAATAGGAGAAAATGTCTCTTCAAAGTCTATGCCTTCTTGTTGTGAATAGCCTTTACATACTAGTCTTTCTTTGTTTCTTACAACAACCCCTTCTTCATTCATTTTGTGTCTAAAAACCCATCTAGTTCCTATCACATTTTTGTTCTTAGGTCTAGGAACTAATTCTCAAGTGTTATTCTTCTTTATCTAATTTAATTATTCTTTCATAGCATTTATCTAAGATTCATCTCTACAAACTTCATCTATATTCTTTGGTTCAACTTGAGAAATCAAACAAATTTCTTCTCTAACCTTTGATCTAGTTAATACTCCTTGATTTGTATTATTAATAATTTTCTTCTTAGGATGATTGTTCTTTAAATACCTCAGAGTTTTAGGAACCTCAGTAGCCTTATCTATGTCATTATCATAGATTTCATTCTCGCATTCAGTATCAACAATTTCTTCTTCTATAGTAGCAACCTCTTTGATCTTTGTATTCTGATCACAATCATACATTCTCTCTTGTATCTGAAACTTTTCATCTATCTTTACATTGTGGCTTTCAATTATTATCCTCAATCTTAGATTAAAACATTTGTAGGCCTTGCTCTTAGTAGAGTAACCAAGGAAAATTCCTTCATCACTTCTAGCATAAAATTTTTAGGTATCTCGTCATCTCTCTTGATATAGAACTTACTACCAAATATTCTAAAATATTTTATAGTAGGAGTATGATTAAACCATAATTCATAAGGTGTCTTACTTGTACCTTCCATGATCTAAATTTTGTTCAATGTGTACACTGTTGTCCTTATAGCCTCTCTCCAATTTATATGAGATACATTTCCTTCTAGAAACATTGTCCTAGCAGCATCAAGTATAGTCATGTTTCTTTACTCTGCTATCCTATTCTATTGTGGAGTCTTAGGAGTAGATGTTTCTCTTAGTATTCTATGTTATTCACAGTATGAATTGAATAGGTCTAAAGTAAACTCTCCACCTTTATCTAACCTCAAACATTTTATTTTTAAACCTGATTCATTCTCTACTTTTTCTCTGAATATCTTGAATTTATCAAATTCCTCTAATTTTTCTATTAAATAAGTAACCTACATCATTCTAGAAAAGTCATCAACAAAAATTATAAAATACCTTTCACCATAGTATGATTTTGTGCTTGTAGGTCCACATATATTTGTATGTACCAGATCCAACTTTCCCTTTGATGTATATTCTTTTCTTTTATAACTAATTTAAGTCTTTTTTCCCATAACACATTCTCTGCATATAGTGTTAGATGGTTTGACAATCTTTGGTAGATCTCTTATTACATTAGTCAAACTTGCCTTCACAATGTTATCAAAATTAACATGATAGAATCTTTTGTGCCATAACCAACTATCACATACCTTCCCAACAAGACAAGAGGCTCCAAATGTATTTAATTCAAATAAATTACCTCTTGATTTAGTACAGGTTGCAATCATCTTTCCTTCATTACTTTTGATAAAACATTTACCATTACTGAATTGTAATTGAAACTCTTTGTCCATCAACTGTCTAACACTAAACAAATTATGCTTAAGTCCATCAACAAGTAGTACATTATAAATATTAGTCTTTCCATCTAGACTAATAGATCCTACTCCTATGATAGGTTTATGAAGATTATCTCCACACCTTACAAGACCACCATCATACTTTTCTAACTTAACAAACTTGTTTTTGTCCCTAGTCATATGATGTGAACAACCACTATCTATAATCCATTTAGTTTTCTTGTCAACATGTGACACTAAATAACTTTCCTCATGTACTGGTTCATCTCTAATTTGATATCCTCATAATCTAAATCATCATCATCATCATAAATACCTTCACTAGAATAGTAACATTCTTTATCCTTTAAGTACTTAGACTTGAAAAATTGAGGTTTGTACTTAGGAACTCTTGTAGGATGTCTAGATGAAAAATGATCAATCTTATTGCATGAAAAATATTTCAAAGGTAATTTTCCTTCAAATTTACCATTACCTCTCTTTTCTCTTCTAGCGACCAGTGCAACAAGTTCATCCATCTTTCTTTCTTCAGCCATTATCTATTCCCATTCCTTGGCATATTCTCTAAGCCCTTCTTTTAGAATCCCACTATTGGTGCTCGAAAGAGCAGACATTATCTTCTTGTGTACAAAATCTCTCATTTCTGCAGCTTCAAAAGTAGTTAGCTTTGCAATCAACATTTCTCTGCTAAAGTTTGGAGTCAAAGGTATAGTTTCTTGAATTGATAGGGCTTTGAACTTGTAAGGAGTCAATGATTTAAGGATCTTTTCAATGACTTCTTCTTCATCATAAGCACCTCCACAGTTTGTGATTCTGACCACAACTTTTGTAACTCTTTGAACATAAGCCCTAATGCTTTTATCATCATTCATTCATAGCTTCTCCATCTTTTTTTTCCAGATCTGTAACTTCTCTTTCTTGGTATATTTGTCTCCTTCATATAGTGCCTCTAATCTTTACCAAATCTAGTGTGTAGAATCCATGTCTTTAACTTCAGTAAATTCTCCTTTGGGGAGTGCTTTGATCAATGCTTCTCTTGTAACCATGTTGTGAGAGAACACCTTATTCTCATCATTAGAAGTCAATTGTAAGTCATTATTAGCCTTTATAGTCACATTTTTCTTTGTGATCAATCAATAGTCAATGCCCAAATACATTTCATCTTGTTCTTCCAACTGTCAAAGTTTTCAAGATCAAATTTTGGACCATCCTTCCTATAGAATGCCATCTCCAAGATCACCTCAATCTGTTAAGATTTCTCTCTAAGGACCAGTAGCTTTGATACCAATTGTTAGGAATAATAGCCCACAATACAACTGAGAGGTGGGGGTGAATTGCTTGTATGATAGATTATTAAATTTTAATCCTTTAATAGAAGCAAAATCAGATTTAATGAACACAATGAATGCCAACACAATAACACAATATTTTGGTCTCAGGGAAACCCTGTTAGTGGTAAAAAACCCAGTGGGAATTAGCACCCACAAATGATGTACTAAGAGTATAGTATCCTTGTTAGAAGATTTAACCCTATTAGGAGCTTATTAAGCCATTAGAGTACATAGTCCTTGTTAGAGGACAAACCATGTTAGGAGTCAAGAAAGAAGGGTGGGCTCACTACCCAAAGAAGGTTAAAGCCACCTTCAGATCTCACTGTTTGCAACAAGTGTATATGAAGACATACACAATCTTTTGAATTGTCTGACAACAACCATATTTGCTTGATCAATTCCAATGAAATTCTCCCACAATCCTCTACTCTACATCTAGAAAACACAAGCTCATAACTCTTACAATCTTCTTTACATCTCATACATTCTCACCATATCTTTTCAAAGAAAAGATCTTGCATATATACCCTATTACATTATACATGATCAGGTTGGCCAATTAGGATTTCCTAGTTAGATAAATATTTCCATAAACTCTTGATAAGATACACATAGTATCTAAAACAAGTATACAATAATTACATTACAAAAATTAAGGACTGATATCCTTAATTTACATTCTCCAAACAAAATGCACGCTACACCTCTCAAGTCAACTCCCTAATAAGTCTTCTCCAAATCAGATGCTATAGCTAACATCATCCAACATTCCATACCTTGTGCTGATCAACAAACATCCTTCAATGCCTTGTCTTTCATCTCTTAAGCTCGCATACACTAACTCCATATATTCTGTAAGATATACCAAAAACACACAAACTCACTCTATCAACTTCCATTGTTACTATTCAATAAATAGTCTTCACCAAAACATATGTAACTCTATCAATATGCAACATTACATGATACGATCTTGGATATAAGCTCATAGCATTGTCATGTACTCTCATATGTTTTCTCATGTACAATGTCCATACATTGTCATATTCAACCTGTACTCTTCATAGAAACATATGTTGACATTAGTGACAAACCACAAATGACAATAGTATGAATGTCAATTCAGTAATGTAGTGATAAAACATATTAAATGTATCAATCATTTCCCCAATGCATTAGCAATATCCAACACCACTAACCTTTACAGGTGAATTGTGAGTATGGATGGATTTAGTGAATTCCACATGTTAGTTGATATGTATGAATGAATTAATTACTTATGATCAAGTTGTGAACTAGAGCTTATTTTAATTGAAAATTTGCACTTTTCAAATGATTGATTTTACTCTTGAATTTACAACATTGAAACTTTTCTTCTATGAAGTATTGACATTATGATTGAGCTAAAAATATTGTGATTGTATATGTAAGAGTGTGCCAGGAATGTAGATACAAGGAACTCAGTAAGGTGCTCAATCCATTATGATGCCACAATATGGTAAAGTAAGAACATGTATGTATGTGCCTTGTTGTTAATCTAAAATTATTATGTAAGTTAATTTTCTGAAGGCATTGACACAAGGGAATGATAGATTTTTATTTTGATTATGATAACAACATGAACTGATACTTTTGGAGTTGTTCCTATACAACAGATGGAATGATGTCGTATAATAGAGGGGGAATATTGTCAGAGAGAAGTAATTATAACATTGTAAAACTGATGGGTAGTTATGGAATTCACAAACACACAAAGAATTTTTTTTTTGAAAGGATTATTGATACATGAGTGTTTGTTTGTTTTGTTTTTTTTAATTGTGCTTACATCAAATGTGTGTTGACATTGTCTTTGAAAATTTTGTTTGCAAGAAAAATGCATGTTGTTTTACTAGAATGCATACCAAACCAAATTAGATTGTAATTAAACAAGTGAATTTGAATCTTTTTCATTTTATTTATAGTATATTGATAGAATCTAAATGTGGGTACATGCATTATATTGAACATTTGAATAATGAGAATTATATTACTAATCATATTTAGTATCAAATTTCTTGCATAGTTTGTATAGAAGGATTTTAATTATGCATCGAGATGATGCATGATTTAAGGGGGGTAATGTCAAAACCCATTATTGCATTTAATTTAAGATTCTTGAATTTTAGGATTTTACTTGAGTTTCCAAGAGACTTTTTCTACTTCACAGTATTGCAAGTCCATGTTCAAAACAACAAAGTAGGAGAGTGGTCGTCATTGCAACTCAGGTGTCTATTATTGAGAGGGTTTGTTTTAGCGCATAGAAGGAAAAATTTAATAGAACTCAAGTCTACATGTTATTTCTTTGGCATGAAAGACTCTTGGAAGATCAGTAATAGTTGGGTAGGGATTTTAAATTTCTAGATATTTTTGGTTGTCAATCCTGATCTTAGGCAGAGGAGATGGCTGGGCACAAGATGAGGGACCGACGATGAAAGATTTTTGCAAGGCCCTGTCATGATCAAAGGGCTTTTTAAAATTCTCATTTGTCTAGCCAGATTTGTAGGGGCCTACTTTAGGGTCAATGGCTATTGCGGATCTACTTGTTCATCACGTCTATGTTCATAATCCTTCTCTTTTGCTTTAATGTTTTCATATTTGTGGTCACAAACAAGGGAGCAGGATAGCTGGCCTCAAACAAAGGGTAAAAGGAGTACCACCTTGGGGATTACTCACACTTGCTACAAAGTAGGGTTGAAATACATAAAACTATAATAAAATAAAGAGTTCTATACGCAATGCAAAGGTCTGCAAAAGCCCAAGCCAAGATGATGTTAATCATGTCACTACCAAGTTTTGTTAGAGAAACTTGTTACCAATTTAGACTATTGGTAAGTAGTTTATGTGGAGAAAACTATGTAAAAATGAAGGAGAGGGAATTGTTAAAGGACACAAATGATTGGAAGGAGGGAGATCTTAGTTCAGAGAAAAATAAAAGGAAAGCTAGGTGAGCAAGTTTGAAGATTATTTACAAGCAAGTTTGAAGATTATTTGAAATATTTTGGTGTTTTGAAATACATCAAGTTTCCTTTATGATATGAATTTTTTCCACTTTTAATGAGGATTTAGGTTGAAAGGATTCAATGAATGGTTTGGTTGAGAATCAGTCTTAATTTACTCATTGTTTAATTTCCATAACCCACTTTTGTTAATGTAGAAAATGATAGACAATATGGCCTTGCAATCTTTCTTTGAACACTCTAAAGCATTTTTCAGTTATTTTCCTTGTCTACTTCTCTATTCTAGAAATGCTAATTTTATTGCTCTTCACTGATAAGATTCTTCTTTTAACTATAAGATAAATGTTCTTACTATGCTAAAATAGGTGTGTACAATATTTGGATGTGCTGAATATGCTATGCCTTTGACATTAGAAGGGGGGTGGTCCCAGAATAGTGCGTCCCACTTTTTGGCCAACTTTGACACAAAGATCAACATTCTAAGAAAAAACTTCACTTTCGAACACCTGTTGCCACAAAACTATTAGGAATTTGAAGATGATGTAAACTAGAGTCTTTTAGAATTTTATTTCTAGTTTCTAAATATATTTAAAAATAAATAAAAAATTCATTTAAATTCATTTTTCCTTCTCCTTCGAAAAGTGGTTTGTGTGAAAAAACTATGTTTTTAAGGAGTTATTGTCACTTGAATCAACATAACTTTTTTTTAAAATATGATAATGATGTAATTATTTCAAGATTATATTTGTAACTTCAATATCTAAAGAACACAATTGGTTTCATTCATTTTGGGCCAATATTTCATAGTTTATTAAGTTCTAAAGTGACAGTAACTTTAATTTAGACATAAGGTCACTTGGATCGCTCTAACTTGATCTGTGTATATCAAAATTCATTTTTTCTTTTTTCTTTTTTTATAGAAACCTAACAAAAATACTCTTTTCCTATAGATTTTTCTTAATTTGTTTTTTGTAATTTTCTATTTTTCCCGAAGTCCTGAAGAGATAGGTTGTTGAATGACCAAATAAACTATGTTTAGTTAAAGTAATATTTAAAAGTGATAATAAACTCAATATGAATTAAAATTATATTCATTAGAAATATTTTTCTGAATAGCATCATACTACATAGATAGGTTTTTTAAATGGATTCATTTGATTTCCCAAAACATAAAGTCGAAGTGATTTTTTATTAGTATTTTAATAGGTGCGAAGGAGACTCCATTATAGGTATGAATGAGGAGTATAGATGTTATATCAATGTTTTTTTAATCTAAGAGGCTTTGAGCTAACCATTGGTAATTAATTCTTTCAAATGGAATCTCTCAAGGCTTAAATCATCATATTTTATTAAAAATGTGTTATTTCAGCAAAAATCAACATGTCTAAAAAAGTGTGACCCACTATTGTGGGGTCACCTAGGGATGTATTTTTGTATTTTCAAAACCTTATGTTAAATCTTCTTTTTAAACAAAACTTTGTTCATTGTATAACCACCAAATTATGAAATGAATTTGGTTTCTTTGTAAAAATTTAGTACTTTATTATCCTTATGGAAGTCGCATACGCTATGATTGGAATTTAGATATTATTTCGATAAAATAATTGATAATGTTTTTCATTAATTTATAGTTGTTTTTCTTTATGGTAGAAAAGATAGAAATTAGATGGTTAATGAGTGTCTTCTAGCGAGGTTGGGAGGTTATTGTCTATTCTTTTCCAAATAAGACCCCTGGTACATTCGTTACCCTCTATAATATACCAAAAGGATTTGGAGTTTACAATAACTCTTATTTTTCAAGATAGTCATGTCCACTTTCTCATTTGTCTTCCTAAGATAGCTTAGGCATATATGCTTTCTCTTTGTTTTAATTTTCTTCTCCCCTTCATTGACTTTTCCTATCTTAGGTACCGCTTAACCTATGTATGGATTTTATTTTTAAGGAGACGGTCATTTTAAATGTAATATTAGATATTTTAACCATCACTGAGGGATTTAATATACTTGGTAACTTATTTATCAAAATGGAAAAATGACATGATATACCAAGTGTATAGTGAGATATAATTAGTTTTTGATAGAAAAAGCAGCAAGAGGGTGTTGGCCCAAACAAAAAGACTAGTAGCGCATTAACAACACATTAATGTAACCAGTCACAATAGATAAACAACTTAATAGTGTAATCCCCAGTCTAAATCTGCCCCTATCAAAAACATAAATCACAAAAATAGAGTATCTAAATCGAGCAATAGAAAATAAAGTATCAGTTGAAAGCCACACAAGACTGAATAGAAAGCGGTAAAAATTAACATTGAACCCATCCAAAAAATAGGGGATCCTCGGGCTAGGTCCAGGCAAAGATAAACAACACATGGGAAATATAACTAGTTTTTCCCACCCAACTGCTTAGATAGCAGGGTCCTCGCCCATTCTTCATGTAGAAATATGAATAGGTCCTTGTTGTCCTTGTTTGCTTCCAGAGTGCCACCCGCTAGCTTCTCCTGCACATGACATAGAGTAGTAGCCAAAGCATGCATAACCTTCAAGCCAAATTTGTTGGTTAACATACATTGTTTCATCAGCTCCTGTATGTTTTTCTTGATTTCCACAATCTCTCTGTCCAAGTTTGTGAACCTCCTTTTAAGAGTACCTTTGAGACTATCCTCTGGGGCCTCAGTATTGTAAATAGAGGGGGGCTTATCCTGGGAGTCATGAGCAGGAATCAAGGGTGGGGTAGGAATGGGGGTTTCCATGGCCTGCTTGGGGCCGGGAACAGGGTTGTTACTAGGCCTAGGGGGGCTCATATGGTCATCCAAGGAATTATTCATAGACTCATTGGTTTGGGAGTCTTTCTTAGTCGTAGACTATTCTTTAGAAACCATTTCTAGTAGCTTGGTTTTACATTTCTCTTTAGCGAGTCTATTTGACCTCTTGCAGCCCGAGTCACTCAAATCCACCTCAAGACTAACCTAACTCTCCATCATTTTAATTTTTGGGGGCCTACATTCTATCTCCAGAGTACTGCCATCCTCCTTCCCATTTTTAATATCCTTAGACTCAGAGACATAGGACACCTCCTAGCCATCCTTCTTTTTAAATGGGTTTTTGACACATTTCTTTTTGTTGTTGCCCTCTTTGGTACCCAGTTCAGGCTCCTGGATGACATGAATGGACTGGGAGGAGGACTGGGTGAGATTTTCAGTTTTGGCTGGGGAATCCTCCTGGGGTATTTCTTGGATAATCGGGGGGGGGGGGGGGGGGGTTGGGGTGCCAGGTAGATGTCTTTGTGGAACTGGTAGATGTAGAGAAGGAGCCCCTAATGGAGGATAGGAATAGGCTTATCTAGGTTATCCTTAATGTCAAGAATGTTACTTTCTAAGGAATGTAGAAAATAGAAAGGGATGTAGATTAAATCTTTATTTCTAACATGGTTTAGGAATGGTAAGTTTTAGTAGTAAAAGATAGTGAACTTACCTTCCAACGTGAAGTATTTCATCACTAGAGGTAGATTTTGGGCTAGAAATATGGTAGCTCCTCCCTATTGAAGCCCCCCTTCTTTTTCACCGGCAGCTCTGCCTCCTTGAAGAACTAGTTGAGACTGGTAGGGTTAGGAGTTTTACTGGTTTTTTTGTATTTTCTCCCCGTCATTGAGAGCCCAGTCACCTTCGCTATGACCTCCTCATTCAACCGAAAGTGGATGCCACCAATAGAGACATTCTGGTTGTTCCAGGATGACATAAATTATTTAAAGATTCGTTCATCATGGTCCCCCTTCATTCTCTCCATAAAGCCACAAATGCTACTCTCCTTGCAATAATGTGTCACTAGTGTAGTAGAGGTGAAGGCCTCATCAATTCTATCAAGTTCAATGTGGAGAGTGTTGCCGCCCATTTCAAATTTCAAACCTTCTGATGCCAGAATACCTAGGAAAATAGAGAGCCAAGTGTTTCTATAGAGCTTAAAAAACCCCTAAAAAATGCAAAGCATTTTCAAGAATGGTTTATAGTTAAAATGTTGGTTTGGTGAAAAATATTGGAAACCAGGCTCCGTACCGCTAGATCTAACAGATCTCTAAGTGCCATAAATAGTAATAATACTAGGGACACACTTGTTGTCCTCATTCACCAAGTAAGCCCTCATATTCAAATAGCGCCTACTCCACATGTTTAAGGAGTAATTATGAATTTTTATGGGAATTTGGGTTCTCCTTTCCATAATCACAAAAATCATCGGAACATGCCAGCACATGATCCAGTAAGGATTCGTGATGAATAAGATGGTGTGGCACATTGAAAACTTGATATTCATTTCTCCCCCAATTATTTGCTGAGTCACCAGGGGTAAGTCACTAACTGCCCTCCAACTATTGAGTTTATTTTTTTTTAAGCCCATTGTCGCCATTGAGTCAGCAACTGAATTCCCTTCTCTGTATGAGTGGGCTATGGTGGTGCTCTGGAAGCTATTAATTAGTTCACCGATCTCCAAAATAATATGTCTAGTCTGCTACCCCGGACTAGCACCCATTTTGACAGCCTCAACAACCACTTTGGAATCCCCCTCAATTTCTAGCTATCTGGCGTTCATTTATTTTGTGAATTTAATCCCCAAGAGAAGGGCCAATCCTTTCGCTTGGGTGACAGTGCAGTTATTGATAGGGCCAGCATAAGCCAGTAGGAAATGGCCTTTATAATCTCTTAGGACACCACCCCCACCTTGGTTCAAATTATTTTTCGCCCCATCAAATTTTAATTTAGTCCATCCTCTAGGGGGGCAACCCATCTAGTAGCCTTCCTAGCTATCTTTTTAGCATCATCAAATCTGGAGAACCCATCAAGGATATTCCATCTGTTAGCAATTATCACTTCCCAAGTAGTGGGGGGACAAGTGGGGAGCTTCCATTTAGCCATCCTAGCATTCTCACACAGGAGCTTAGTACCTATATGGAGACATGTCTCACAATGGTTGCTCTCTTCTCTAAAGATCATGTTGTTCCTTTCCTTCCAAATGGCCCAACATATGTGAGGGGGTAGCATACACCAAAGGAGTTGGAGCAAGGGATGATTAGAGTGGGATTTCCAATTGCTAAATTGATGTACTTCTTTGTCCAAGGCCCATGATATACCCAAATTGCCGATAACCTCTTGCCATATTTTGGAGGCATAATCACAGTGGATGAACAAGTGATCCACCGTTTCTTCCTCCTTCTTACATAGGATACATCTGTTCACCATGGGGATGCCCCTCTTTATTAGGTTATCTTGGGTAAGGACCTTACCATGCATTAAAGTCCACCAGAAAAAATTTATTTTTAGTGTGGGTTGGGGAATCCACACCTTCTTCCAGTCGCTTGGGTTGCACTCCTCCTTCAGAAGTAGATTGTAAGTAGACTTAATAGAGAAGGTACCTACCTAGGTGGGGGCCTAGATAATAGAGTCCTCAAGCCCAAAGATTCTGACATTAGCCATAATTTCCATGAGATCCTTGGCTAAGTGTTGTAGGTCCGATCTATTTCTTACCCGATTATGTATATCCTCCCAATCCCTACTAGTGATATAGTTGGAGACCCAGTTACCCAAGATAGGTCTAAGGTGGTCCATAAGAGATTTGAATCTATAGCCTAGATTAGGTTGGTTCTCAATCCTGTGGTCATTCCAAAATCTAGTAGATCTCCCATTACCAATTTTCCAGAGAGCACCTTTAGACAAGAGGGTCTCACATTTACATATGTTCGTCCAGAGTTTGGATCCACATGTGAGGTCTCCATCATGATACTTCTACCTATAGGGGTGTCCTTGGAGATACTTGGCTTCCATAAGTCTGCACCAATCTACCTTCCATTCTATAGGCTTCCAGGCTACTTTCTTGGTAAGGGCTTTATTCAACAGCCCAATTTTTCTTAGCCCCAAGCCACCCATTCTTTTTGGGAGGCATGTAGTATCCCAGTTCACAAGGGACATCCTCTTCTTTTCTTCAGCTCCAGCCCATAGAAAGGTTCTCTGGATCCTTTCAAGTTTGTTTGCCATGTAGCCTCTAATTTTAAAGAGGGATAGGAGGTACACAGGAATCCCTTGGAGCATGGAGGCCATTAGCTCAAGTTTGCCAGCATTGCTTAAAAAATTCCTCTTCTAGCTAGCAAGTTTCCTTTGAGTTCTTTGTTTCCTCTAAGTTCTTTCAAGGATGGAATTACAAAAATCCCAGTACACCTCTTTAACCATAAGGGGGAGGCCCAGGTAGGTAGAAGGGAGCGAGGCTGCCAGACAACCCAGGATTCTTAGCACCTTATTTTGTAGCTCCATAGGGGTATTGAAGAAGAATAACCTACTCTTCTGATAGTTGATACACTGGCTAGAAGCCCAAGCATAACTTTCCAAAATTTGTTTCCACTGCCTGGCCTCAATCATAGAAGAGTACCCAAAAAAGAAGGTGTCATCCACAAATTGTTCTAACACCACTTGAGGGAGAGTGGAAGCAGGTTTGATGCCTTTTGTTCTTCCCGTGGTAGACAACATACAAAGATTCCTGCTAAGCACATTAGCCACCATAATAAAGAGGAAGGGGGAGAGGGGGTCTCCCTATCTAAGACCCTTCTCAGGTTTAAAGTAAGCCCTAGGGGAGTCATTGACCAGAATAGAAAGGCTAACAATTTGAGTACATTCTTGTATAATCTGGATAACCTTCTCATTAAACCCCATTTTAGCAAGAATTTTAATCATAAATGACCAATTGACTTTTTCATAAGCTTTGGAGATATCCAGTTTAAAAGCCATACCTAGAGCCTTGCTTCTTTCCATAGAATGGATGATTTCATGGGTGGTGATGGCCACATCAAGGATCTACCTACCGGACACAAAACCTTTTTTAGTAGTGCTGATAATCTTGTCTAGTAGAGGTTTGATTCTGCCCACCAGGATCTTGGTAAGGATCTTGTAAAAGGTATTACACAGGCTAATGGGCCTAAAATCCATCATAGTGGTAGGATTGTCATGCTTTGGAACCAAAAAAATGTAGGTTTGATTATGTTGTTTGAGGATGCACCCAGTCCTAAAGAAGTCTCTAGCAGCTTAGGTAACATCAGTCCCATGATGTCCTAGTACTCCTGAAAGAATGTCAGAGGAAATCCATCCAATCCAAGGGCTTTGTAAGCTCCCATGGCAAAGACTGTGTTCTTTACCTCTTCATCAGAGACTCACTCTATAAGCATGTTATTGTCACTAAGCATTATAGAACTTTGGATTTGGTCCAGAAGTTGGTTTTGGATGCTGTCCGGGCATATCAGACCCTCACTAGAGTATAGTCTTCTAAAGTAGTTGATTTCCACCTGGTTGATCTTATCCTTCTCCTTGACTTCATTCCCTCCTTTGTCCTTAATAGAAAAAATAGTGTTTCTTCTTTTATGGATGCTAGCAGACCTATGAAAGAAGGCAGTGTTCCTATCCCCCTTAGCAAGCCACTAGACTCTAGATCTCTACTTCTAGTAGATTTCTTCTTTTCTCAGCGTTTCCTGCCACTTGTGTCTAGTCACCTCCTCCACCTGAACCTGGGGCAGGTAGTTTCTAGCCACCAACTGGGCCTGGAGGGAGTCTAAAACTCCAGACGGTTCCTTCTTCTCTTTGTGAAAGTCACCAATATTATGTTTGTTCCAGCCTTTAACCTCTCTTTAGATAATTTTGAGCTTTTGGGCTATTTTGAACATGGTTGTACCCCAGATGTTAGTCTTCCACCAGAATTTCACTTGGTCCCTGAAGGATGGGTGAGAGCACCGCATAATTTCAAATCTGAAGGATGTCAAGTTGACCAAGGGGGTGTCGAGCTAGTTGAGAAGGAGGGGGTTATGATTTGACGTGGTATGAGGGAGGGAAGAAAGTGACGAGTTCAAGCAAAGGTTCCATGAAGAGGTGGCAAGGGCTCAATCCAGTCTCACTTGGATGAGGTGGGAACCTTTCCTATTATTAGACCAAGTGAAGGGGTTCCCTTTCAGGGTGAGGTCTGTAAGGCCTGTGGAGGAGATAAAATGAGCCAGCTCCCCCATACTATTTGATTAATCCACAAGACCACCACACTTTTTTGAGGGGTAAAGAGGGGTATTAAAGTCACTTGCTAGTAGGAAATTTGCAGAACAGTCCAGGTCCAGCCCATGGCCAAGATCATCCCATAGTGAAGCTCTACCCACCTAGGTATTAGGACCATAATATTGAAAATAGTCCTTTCAGTACCATTCTTCCTAAAGGTGGCTGCAAGGAAGTGGGGAGAAGAAGTAGAAAGATGACTAGTTATCCTATTGGGGTTCCAGAGCGTAGCAATACCACCAAATGACTGCGCAGCTTCAGAATAAAGGAAGGTAGGACCTAGCCAAAGATTGGGCACCAAGGTAGTGAAATTACTAGCAAACATCTTTACCTCTTGGAGGAGCAGAACATCAAGCTTGAGATAAAAAAATGTAGTGTTTGACAACACTTTGCTTGAGGGAGCTATTCAATCCCCTCACATTCCAAGAAAGGCAATTCATTTCTTACTTTTGAAACTAGATTCTAGGGTTTGCTACTTACCTACTACAACATCCCTTGTGGTCCCCCACAATCTTTGAGCCCTATCTGAAGGCCTTCCCCTGGGTGTTTCCATTCCCACATCAGCCTTTTTAGGCTTGGTTTTCTTTCTTTCCATTTTCTATTCCCCTTCATCATCCTCCAAGCCATCGAGGGAAAAGGGAGGGCTCTCCTTCATAGGCCTTGGGGGGGTTTGGCATCTTGATTTGGAGAAAGCACCTCTAGGGCCACCACAATGGTAGGCTATTCTATCTTAGTAGGGCTAGTCTTCAACTCCTCCGGGGGGCGGGGGGGAGGGCTTCGAGGGGGTTTTTAACATCTCCACCACTTGCTGAAGAACTAGTTCCTTAGTGGACTCAGGTGGACCTAGATCAGGGCACCCACCATTCATCTCTTGAGAGGGAACGATCTCACCCTCTTCCAGGGCCAGATCTTCAATAGCTGGAATTTTCATTTCCTTAGTCACCAAGGGTGGCCTAGTTTCCACCTTCTCTTCTTCACCTACAAGGGGAGGACCCTCAACAACTCTTTTGTCCTTGTTCCCTTTTTTTTGTCCCAACTTGGAGGACTTGCAAGTATCACTAGCATGGCCCCTGCAATCATAGTTTTGGAAAAATAGGGTAGCATTCTCATACACCAGAGCTTGGGTCCATCTACTTAGCTTAGATTTCAGAATGATAAAGTTGGGCAGGGTTTTGTTCAGAGAAACATTCACACAAAATCTAGCAAAAACAAGCTTAGACTTTGAATGAGTCACCTGTCTGATGCGATGAAAGAGTTGAAGGAATCACCTATCCATCTAAAGGCTTGTTCATCCCAGTACTCGAGAGGGAGGCTAGGGAGGCGAACCCAAACTGGGGCTATTCTTGTTAGGTCTATCGTTAGATTGAATCTGGGTTTCCATTTTATGAGGGCCAGGAAGTTCTTTCCATAAACCCATGACCCCACCAGCACATAGGACAGGTCCTCAAGAGTGGTAAACTTGAATAAAAAAATCCCCCTAGGCATAGCTAAAACTAGGACTGAACCCTTGATCTTCCACTGATTAGAAACCCATTTCCTAACCATTTCAATGGTGGGTCAAAAATTGAAGAAATGACCGACTAGGGATAGTTGGAAGTCCGCCATCATTCAGTTCACCATTGATTCTAGGAGTGACAGTTCAGTGCCTTCCTTAGTCTAAACAAAATCCACCAACAGGGCCTCCAGAGATTGATGAGTTTCTCCAACAAGGGCACCTTTCTAGTTGGGTTTTGGGGGAGACGACGAGGCATCTTTTTGAGATTCCCCCGTTGACTCAATGGCTAGGCTCATGATAGAGGAGATCATAGGAGTGGTCTAGGGTCCATCAGGACCAATAGGTAGGTCAGCCAGGGGGACATCATCTCCCCTAGAGGAGGTGGGCATGGGAGCTAGTAGTTTGAAAAATGATTTGGGTGGGAAGTTATAGAGCCTCCAAAAAATTTGTTAAGTGCGTAGCTTCATGAAAGATTTTTATGTGAGATATAATTAGTTATTTAGTTGCATCTTTAGAGTTCTTCAAATATGTTTTTGATTAGGTAAAATAGGTTTTGAATGGGCCCCAAAGCCATATACATTTAGTTTTTTACGAGAACTATAACCCAGAGAAAGATAGGATAAATTAGCACAGTCCTAAAAAGAGATAGCTGGGAGAAGAAGGTAAACAGATCCCCCCAACAAAGACTACTAGTAGAACTATCGACAACCCCAAGGCATCAGAACAAAAGTAGCAATATGAGGGGTAAACAATAAGGCTCTTGCTGCACAAAACCGTTAGAGTGAAGCCAAGCTTTACACCAACAGGAGAAAACCTAGGTTTTTAGGCACCCCAAACTAGTAATATGGATTTTGAAATGGCTCCCATAACCATTCTGGGTTTTGAAACTGGAATAAGAACCAACATTGTGATTTTTAAAAGACCCATCCACCCTTGCATGACCAAACAGTAATAAAAATAGCAGCTTTAAAAAAATAATTAGATTTAACTTGAGCTACACCAAGACATAAGGGTTTTGAAAGGCTCCCCAAACCTTAAGTTCTTCAAATATGTTGCTTACTAGAATTTTATTTTATTTTCATGATCAGAATGAACAATGACTTATGATGTTGAGTATATTTTATTTAATATTAAGAATGGATTAGAATTTACATCTTGTAAAGATTCTAATTACTCCATTAGATTAGTGGTATTATTCTTGGAATAAGCTTGTTTTAGAAAAAACTGCATCTTTTTATGGAAAATCTATAATTATATCCATTGTGATAAATATTGTGGTAATTTATAAGGAATTTATTTTATAGTTGGATTCTTGTATTGTTCATGATTATTTTGTGATATACCATTTACTTCTATTTGATGAATTTTATCCAACTCTATTATTAACACGCCAATGAATAATGTAAAATTTTGATTAAGCAAACTCGCATGACTTTGATGAAATTTTTGTTAAGTAATGCATGTTCCTATTTGGGAAATATTATCTTTCAAAGTACCCTTATACATTGTTTAATTGATATGGGTATTCAGGATACTATGTGAATTTCTTTGAAATTTTTAATTTTGAAATTCAATGTTTGGTTGTATTTTTTGACTACCCTTGACTAGTCTAAATAAGTTGGAACTAGGAATTTGAAATATTCCAAACTATTGGAAAATGATGTTGTTAGTCTTATATTGTATATCCATGCTTGAACATTTTGATGTATTTCGTTAGCATTGGAAGTATGTATGTATTGCACAAATTCCATTACACTTTTCAACTTTACATTGTTAGACTATCTTTAGATGGGTTGGGTATCATTCATATCAAGAAGGATTCTAGGGAAACATTAATGCTTCATAGTAGGGTGAAAATGCACTCCCATAATATTCTCTCCCTTGATGATTCTATGAATAGGTGATCGTAGCCTCTTTAGGAAGGATTTCCTTTATAGAGCTTATGCTCCTATGTATTCATCTTAGTGGTATTGGTATTTTTGTTGTTTACTTTTTCATGAATATGGAAGTTCATATTTGATCTAATCTTTATCTTACATTGATCTGATTTTTCAGTTGGTTGATATATTTTTTCAGAAAATTATTTTTAGACAAGTTTGTCAGAACTTTTAAATCAAGTCGATGTATCACCTATTATTTTGTTTATGTTAGGACATTCAACAGATGGTCAATATTACAAACCTGGACACTGAGGCATTCCCTATCTTTTCGATAGTTTTGGTCATAATTGTACTTCTTTTATTCATATATTATAGGAAATATTTTTGCATCTAGTCGACTTGTGCATTCGACCTCTGACTATGTTGACTAACATCTTTGTCTTTCATGTATTGTTGATGTAATTCCCTACCTAGTACCTTCATATTTTGGACTAATAGGATTATTATTTTGTTACTTTAGATTAAATCTTTGGACTATTTCATTTTATGATGCGACATTGAGCATATATATATTTGGTTAATAGAATTAACAATGGAGATTTGAAATAAAATGATGTATATATGTGTAGGAAAATACTATTTGTGAAATGTTTCATATTTGATTTATAATATTATGATGGATGTAAGCCTACTAATCCCATTATGTTTTAATCATTACACTGGTTGATGTGTGTGTAGGATGAGGAGAGACGGTCATAGTTACTCCTAAGGGAGATCAACATGATGTCACATTCTCCTTCCTTGTTTTCCATTATTTGTGTGTGTGTGTGTGTGTGTGTGTGTCTATATATATATATATATATATATATATATATATATATATATATATATATATATATATATATATATATATATATATATATCTATATATGTATGTATGTATGTATGTATGTATGTATGTATGTATGTATGTATGTATATGTATATATGTATATATGTATATATGTATATATATATATATATATATATATATATATATATATATATATATATATATATATATATATATATATATATATATATATATATATATATATATATATATATATATATATATATATATATATATATATATATAGTTGGAAATATAGATGCAGTAACTGAGAGGGGGGGTGAATCAGTTAACCACAAAAACATTACCACTGATATATTTAGACTGAGTAATGTAGATACCATTTTTGTTCTGCTGAATCTGAAGTCCAACAAAGAATTTTATCTGACCAAACATAGACATTTCAAATTCTTTGTTCATAAGCTCTGAAAATTCTTTGCACTGATCATCATTTCCTGTAAACATAGTATCATCCACAAATATTTTTTCCAAAATAATTTTGTTATCTGATCCTTCTTTGATGTTTAAATTGTTGTTGTCATTAGCCCTTTTGAAATCAATCTGAGTAAGATAGTTATGTAATCTTTCATACCATGCTCTAGGAGCTTGTTTTAGACCATACAATGCTTTGTATAATTTGCAAACCATATCCCTTTTGTCTGGATCAATAAAACCTTTAGGTTGCTCAATGTAGACTTCTTCCTCAAGAATACCATTGAGAAAAGTAGATTTGATATCCATCTGATATACCTTAAATCCTTTATGTGCTGCATATGCAAGTAAAGTCCTCACACCTTCTAATCTTGCAATAGGAGCAGAAGTCTCTCCATAATCTATTCCTTCTTCTTGAGAATATCCTTTATATACCAATCTTGCTTTGTTTCTTGATACTTGACCATCTTCATTCAACTTATTTCTGAATACCCATTTTGTCCCAATTACATTTATATCTTTAGGCCTAGGTACAAGAGTCCATGTCTTATTTTTCACTATTTTCTCTATTTCTTCATTCATAGCCTCAATCCAACTTTCATTTTCTAATGCATCTTTGACATTTTTAGGTTCAAAATCAGAAAATAAACATGTACCTTTTAGTTTACTTCTTGTCATAGTACCATCTGATTTGTTTCCAATAATCTGATCTGGTTTATGATGCTTTCTGACGTACTTGGCTAATATAGGTCCTTGCTTCCTGAATGAGTTACCTTGTCATCTTCTTCATCTTCAAGTTCAAATTGCTTGGGCTCGGTAGATACTTGCTCGGTAGCTTCAGACTGAGACTCGGTACTTTGTGACTTGGTCTGAACTTCTTCTTGTGACTCAGTTACTGTACTGGGCTCGGTAGATGTAGTCTCCTTACATGTGTCTGGCAATGTATCAGGTTCAATGTAAACAAATTTTCTGTAGTCCTCAGGTTCCTTTTTGCTTTCTTCTTCAATCTTTTTTGCAAACTCATCAATTCTCACATGTGCACTTTCTATGATTTTGTGAGTAGACAAATTTAGACATCTATATGCCTTACTTTTACAAGAATATCCCAAAAATATTCCTTCATCACTTTTTACATCAAATTGTCCTTTTCTAGATTCTTTTAAGATGTAACATTTACTACCAAATACTTTTAGGTAGCTTATATTTGGTTTGTAGCCATAGCATAGCTCATATGGAGTCTTGAATGTGTCTTTTCTCAGCTGTACTCGGTTCAAGGTATGAACTGCAGTGCTGATAGCTTCCTTCCAGTATTTCATAACAATGTTCTTTTCAATCATTAGAGTCCTTGCACAGTCCATGATAGATCTGTTCCTTCTTTTGGCTATTCCATTCTGCTCAGGAGTTCTCGGGGCTGATACGTGTCTTTTGATTCCTCTTTCAATGCAGAAATTATTGAATTCATGGGAGATGAATTCACCACCTCTGTTTGATCTCAAGTATTTTATTCTTTTTCCTGTTTCCTTTTCTACTCTTGCTAAATACCATTTGAACTTCTCAAATGCTTTAGACTTTTCTCTTAAATACATAACGGTCATCATTCTAGAATAATCATCAACAAAGAGAATAAAGAATTTTTCTCTGGTATAGCTCTTAATTCCAATAGGTCCACATAAATTAGTATGCACAATTTCCAAAATATCTTCAGACTGATAGTTTTTACTTTTGAAACTAGACTTTCCCATTTTACCAATTTGACAATTCTTGCATAGACCAACATCAAGTTTTTTCAAAGTAGGAATACCTCTTACTTTCTTGAATTTTCTTATTTTCATCATATTGTCAAAATTTACATGACATAACCTTTTGTGCCATAACCAACTTTCTTCAATTTGAGCAATAAAACATGAGTAATCACCAAGATCAAGATAAAATAGGTTACCTTTGGTTTGTTTGCCTGACCCTATCAGTTTTCCTTTGTCATCCAGCAGTCTTGCTTTGCCATTCATGAATTCAACCTTGAATCCAATGTTGATTAGCTGTGCTACACTTAGAAGATTATGCTTTAGTCCTTCGACCCAATATGCATTATCACATATAAGTTCTTTGGTTAATTTGTCCCTTTCCTTTTATACAATAGGGTTCATTGTTTCCAAACCTTACATTACCACCATCAAAGTTTTCAAAGTGTTCAAACTTGGTCTTGTCACCAGTCATATGATGTGAACATCCACTGTCTATAATCCATGTATCATTCTTGCTTATATGAGAGATAAGTGTCATCTCATCTTCATCATTATCAGATTCATCTTTTATAGCAATGAAAACAATTTCTTCTTCACTATCATCCGAATCTTTAGCTAAAAAACATGTTTTCTTACCTTTATCCTTGAATGATTTGAAATTTTTCTTGCCATTGTACTTGTAATTTTTCTTCTCATCTTTGCTTTGCTTGTTTGGACACCTAGCTACAATATGACCAATTTCTTCACATGAAAAATAGATTAAGGGAGTTTTACCTTTGTATTTTCCTCTGCCTCTTGAATACTTCTTTGCAAGTAATGCTTCAATAACTTCAAGATCGCTATCAGAACTTTCCTCTGATTCTTCTTCACTTTCTGACTAGATTTTCTTCCCTTTCTTGAGTGAAAGTTTGGCCTCAAAAGCTGATTCAATATTTTTAGAAGTTGGAACATAGTTGTCATAGTTATCCAGTTCAAAGGCTGTCAATCTTCCAACTAAGGCATCCAAAGTTATATTGTGATTTTCTTCACATCTTCTTTCATGAATAGCAGAAACTCTTATTGCATAAATAGGGAGTAATGTTCTAAGAACCTTACTTATAACCGTTTCATCATCAATTTTTCCTCTAGAAGCTCTGATTGCACTAACACTTGTCTTGATCCTTTCAACATATTTTGCAATGTTTTCTTCTTCTCTCATTTTCATTTGATCAAGTTGTCCTCTTAGGCTCTCTGCTTTGGCTCTCTTCACATTGTCATCACCGCCATAGATTTTCTTCAGCTTGTTCCACATTTCATGAGTAGTTGTGCAGTCTTTGATTTCATCAAATTATTCATAGCTAAGAGCTGATGCAATGTCTATCATCATAGTGTTATGGTTCTTCTTCTCTGCAATGTCTTCAACAGTTAATGTGCCAGTAGGAATTGTAAATTCTTGATCAATATATTTGCATCCTGAATCACCAATGGAAGCTAGATGCAGTCTCATGAGACCTTGCCATGCTGAAAAGTTATTTTTGTTAAGCCTTGGAATTTCTCTTTTGTAAGACATCTTGATCTTTAGCTTAAGTCCTTGAAACCCTTCCTGCAAGCACCAAAAGCTCTAATACCAATTGTTGGAAATATAGATGCAGTAACTGAGAGGGGGGGGGGGGGGGGGGGGGGGTGAATCAGTTAACCACAAAAATATTACCACTGATCTCTTAAATATCTTAATAAATTATTTAATGTGCCACTGGGTAAATATACAGAGAAATGTTGAAAACTTGATCCTTGAAGTGTGTAATAATTAAACTATTCTTAAGCATTCATCACTGATTAACTTACATGAATAAAGGAAATAACATGAACACAAGAGACACTAGATTTACCGTGGAAACCCAATTATGGGAAAAAACCACCAATGTAACTAGTTACTATTTTTCACTCTTCTGAAGTGATGCCCAGTTAGAAACTAACTAGATAAAAGTTTACAAAACACACTGTTAGGTGTGACCTTGTTAGAGGATTTAATCACCCTGCTAGGAGTGACCTTGTAAGAGGTCTTGAAAAAATTCAATAGAACTGTTACCTTGTTAGAGGATTTACAAAATGGTTGTTAAACAAACTCGGTTAAGAGATTTTGATATCATTGATACAATTGCTAGAGAGTAACAATGAAATGACCTGCAACTGAATTGCTGAATATAGATCTCTGTTCTGTTTCACTAGATCCTTACTGATCAATTAAATCTTTGCTGCTCCTCAAGGATATCTGACCATCCTTCAAAATTTGCACACACCTTTCTTCAAAATGATTTTTGCATGCTATATATCTTTTATTCACCAGTTGACCTTCTATATATATATGCCATTTCATAATCATTTAGATTGTCAAGTCGGCACTAATAATTATTATAATACTCAGCTGGGATAAACAAAACTGTAATAACAAAATTCTTTGAAAGGGCCGACCTTGCTCGGTAAACATTAATCCTGAAAAGATTTCCTTCGGTGACCGAGAGAACTCAGTAACCATAGTGAATTCTGCAACATCCTTTGGAGACTGAGAGAGCTTGGTAACCACTAATTTTCCTTTGATAACCAAGGAGGCTCGGTTAACACTATTACCCTGTCATGTTTCCTTTAGACACCTGAGAGAACTCGGTAGACACTAAAAATCACCTAGCTGACTGGCTGAGCTCGGTAGATACTGAGAGAGATAATTGATATGACATTTGTGTGACATCAAAGACAACACATAGCTAATCCAATAATGTCCTTCAGACAATTGTATCCAAAACCAGTTGGTACACCCATGTGTACTAGATTGAAGCTTACCAAAGATGATGATTCAAAAGAAGTAGATCAGACCTTATACAGATCAATGATTGGAAAATTCCAGTATGTAGTACACACAAGGCCTGATATTGCCTTAGCAGTTGGAATAGTGGCAAGATTCTCGGCTAAACCCAGAGAAAATCACATGATGGCAATCAAAAGAATCTTGAGGTATTTAAGGGGAACTAAAGATTATGGCTTGTGGTATAAATTTGGAGGTAATCTGGATTTAAAAGTGTTTACTGATGCTGATTGGGCAGGAAACATTGATGATAGAAAGAGTACAAGTGGTGGAGCATTCTTTCTTGGCAAAGAGGTTAGTATCTTGGACTAGTAAAAAGCAAAACTGCACATCCCAATCCACAGCAGAAGTAGAATATGTTGCTGCAGCAGTAAATTGCTTTAATATTATATGGTTTAAATAGCTTTTGGAAGGTATGAAGGTTGAGATCAAAGAACCAGTTGTTATGTTTTGTGATAATACAAGTGCAATAAATATTTCAAAGAATCCAGTAATCCATTCCAAAACCAAGCACATTGCAATTAAATATCACTTTGTCAGAGAATTGGTATAGGACAAGGAAATTAGATTGGAATATATTCATACAAAAGAACAAATTGCAGATATCTTCACCAAGACACTACCTAAGGATGCATTCTTGTATCTAAGAGGCAAGTTAGGGGTCACTCCCCTGTCTGAGGTTCACTAAATAATTTTTTAGTGATGCATCAACCAGAACATGTTGAAGATCAATCAGTTGATGCAACATAGTTAGGGAATCATTGCATATGAATCAGTACATAAGGTACATTGATATTTACCGAAACTGTGTAAGTTGTCTTTGGCATGTGTTGTCAAAGAGGGAGAGTTTGCTGTCATTTCAAAAAATTTCTAAGAATAATTTGAGAAGTTAAGAGGGAGAGTTCTTAGTTAGAGAAAGAAGTTTGAAGATGATGGGAATCAGAATGAAGCTAAGGATATGTTTCTTACTCTTGGTTTCTCTATGAAATTTCATTGTGCTATGACATGTTGTGTTGCCATCAATGCCAAAGAGGGAGATTGTTGGATACAATTGTCTGAAGGACATTGCTGGATTAGCTATGTGTTGTCTTTGATGTCACACAAATGTCATATCAATTATCACTCTCAGTATCTACCGAGCTTAGTCGGTCACCTAGGCGGTTTCTAGTGTCTACCGAGTTCTCTTAGGTGTCTAAAGGAAACATGATAGGGTAACAGTATTAACCGAGCCTCCTCGGTTATCGAAGGAAAATTAGTGGTTACCAAGCTCTCTCAGTCTCCAAAGGATGTTTCAAAATTCACTATGGTTACCGAGTTCTCTCGGTCACCGAAGGAAATCTTTTTAGGATTAATGTTTACCGAGCAAGGTCGGCCCCTTTCAAAGAATTTTGTTATTACAGTTTGTTTATCCTAGCTGACTGTTATAATAATTATTAGTGCCAAATTGACAATCTAAATGATTATGAAATGACATATATATATAGAAGGTCAACTGGTGAATAAAAGATATACAGCATGCAGAAATCATTTTGAAGAAAGGTGTGTGCGAATTTTGAAGGATGGTCAGATATCCTTGAGGAGCAACAAAGATTTAATTGATTAGTAAGGATCTAGTGAAATAGAACAGAGATCTATATTTAGCAATTCAGTTGCAGGTCATTTCATTGTTACTCTCTAGCAATTGTAGCAGTGATATCAAAATCTCTTAACCAAGTTGGTTTAACAACCATTTTGTAAATCCTCTAACAAGGTAAACAGTTCTATTGAATTGTTTCAAGACCTCTTACAAGGCCACTCCTAGCAGGGTGATTAAATCCTCTAACAAGGTCACACCTAATAGTGTGTTTTGTAACCTTTTACCAGGTTGGCTTCTAATCGGGCATCACTTCAGAAGAGTGAAAAACAATAACTAGTTACATTGGTGGTTTTTCCCATATTGGGTTTCCATGGTAAATCTAGTGTCTCTTGTGTTCATGTTATTTCCTTTATTCATGTAAGTTAATCAGTGATGAATGCTTAAGAACAGTTTAATTACTACACACACTTCAAGGATCAAGTTTTCAGCATTTCTCTATATATTTACCGAGTGGCACAGTAAATAATTTGTTAAGATATTTTAAGGGATCAGTGGTAATTTTTTTGTGGTTAATTGATTCACCCCCCCCCCTCTCAGTTACTGCATCTATATTTCCAACAATCTATATCTATATACATATACATACACACACACACACACACACACACACACACACACACACACATATATATATATATATATGTATGTATGAATGTATGTATGTATGTATGTATGTATGTATGTATGTTCATTTGTGTTGTAGGATCTAGGTACCCAGGCATTAACTCCACCTAGATACATAGGTCGGAGCATGCCTTCAAAATCATCGAATTGATGTTGTGTGGAGATCTTACCAAGCTAATCTCAAGGAAATCCCGTGGACTTAGATTCCAGTTAGGAAGTTACCCTAGTTGGGGGATTCAAGTGTAGTATTATGATGTTGTTTTGTGATTTATGTTTTGAGGTTGTTTTGATCTCTAGTGTGAATATATATTTAAGTATTTTATATATGTATTGTAATTGAATGTACATTATATATGTTTGCATATATGTGGGTGCACACATATATACCCATGCATATAAAATTATTAGTACTTATTTTTTTTTACTTGATTGTATAATATTATCTTTAATATTTAAGTAAATTTTATTAAATAAAAATGATAAAGAAAGTTAAAAAAATGTTCTTTTGGTAAAACTAGCTATTTAGGAGATTTGAACCCGAGACCTCCTAGAAGTTAGGCTAGTTTGTTTCCAATTGAGCTATATGTGGTACTTGAGAGTTTTTGTGTCTATTTTGTGAAAACTTAGATCAAAGTAGATTGTATTGCAGTGCCTCAAACAAACAAAGGACGTGAATAAAAAGAGAAGAGTTGGTTGCTTAATAGAATAACCAACATGGAGAGACCTAACTACCCAATGTAAGAAAACTAACTAATATATTATTCTAACATTCCCCACCTTAATATATTTGGTTTACAAATAAACTCTCTAAAGATTTCAAACTTCACTTTGCAAAGAGACTTAGTGAGTATATCAGCAACCTATGAAGTAGAGGGACAAAACTAGAGCTGAATATTATGCTCGATCACTTGTTCTTGAATGTAATGACAATCAACCTCAATATGTTTGGTGCACTCATCAAAAATAGGATTCTTGACAAGCTTCAATACATCTTGATTGTCACAAAACACAACTAGTGTTGGATCTTTTGAGATACCCATATCTACTAAAATGTGACGTAACCATATTACCCTCACAAACAACTTCTCATGCAGCTTGATATTCAGCTTCTATGGATGAAAGAGAAACAACATGTTGCTTCTTGATCATCCATGAAATAGAACCAGATCAAAGATGAAAAATATATCCTAAAGCTGATCTTTGATCATCTAAAAATCCAACGATAGTCCGAGTTAGCATATCCTTGAAACAAAAATGTATCATTCTACTTATATAATAGAGTATACTGAAGAGTGCATTGGACATACCGCAAAACATATTTGGCTATCATCCAATAACATTGTTTTGGTTCCTACATAACCTGGGATAAATAGTTGACAGCAAAACATAAATCTGGTCTAGTGCATGTCTAGTAAATGAGACCCCCAACAAGTTGTCGGTAAATAATGGCATCTATAAGAGGAGAATCTTGGAATTTAGAGAGTTTTAAACTATGTTCCATTGGAGTAGACACAGGTTTACAATCAGTCATGTGAAACTTTTCCAAGAGTGTCTTGGCATACTTGATTTCAGAGATAACAATACAATGCTTGTGTTGCCAAAACTCTTAGCCAAGACAAAAATATAGTAGCCCTAAATCAGTCATATCAAAAGATTTAGTCAAATCATGTTTGACAATATCAATAAGATCCTCTGAGCTTCCTATAATGATAAGATCATCTACATATAAAACAAGTATACCAATCTCTGTGCCAACCTTTTTGATATATAAATTAGGATTAGAAGGGCTACGAATAAAACCATGCTAGAAAAAGGTGACCATCTATTTTAATGTACCAAGCTTGAGGTTCTTGTTTAAGCCCATATAAGGACTTTATTAGGTGACATACCTTGAGAGGATTGTGTTGATCAATAAAACCTTCAGGTTGGATCATGTAGAATTCTTCAGTAAGATCACCATTTAAGAATGCAATCTTAACATCCATTTGGTGAAGCTTCCATCCATGTTGTGCAGCTAGAGAACACACAATTCTGATGGTTTTGAGATTTGCAGTAGGGGAAAATGTTTCTTCGTAATCTATTCCTTCCTATTGAGCATAACCCTTTGTAACAAGACATGCCTTATACTTGTCAATAGATCCATCTTCCTTATATTTAGTTTTGAAAACCCACTTATAGCCTATGGGTTTCTTGCCAGCTAGCAGATCGACAAGTGTCCAGGTATGATTCTTGAGTAGAGACTCATACTCAACATCCATGGAATGCTTCCAATGGGGTAGAATGAGAGCCTCACATATAGTATCTAGTTCAACACTGTTCTCAATGGATAACATTAAGGCTAAATTAACCTCATTATGTGTGACCTCCCTATGTGTTTGGCTACAGGTTCTAAAACCAGTAGAAATATTTGGAGGAGAACTTAGGTGAGAGTCACGAAGTGTAGTCTGAACCCATTTTGGATGTGGTTTCAGTTGATTAGGAGCCTCCAAAATACCCAAATCCACATAGAAATCACCATGTAATTCTTCTTCCCCATATGGTTGAGAAGAAGGCTCAATCTCATCATCTAAGGGTGAGAGATTCTTATGAGAGGTCATAGGAATAGTGACAAGAGTGTGCAATGGAGAAGAAAAAGAAGATTCATCGAAGACCACATCTCTTCTGATAATAATATGGTGGGTCATAGGATCCATAAGATGATAAGCCTTGTATTTAGAAACTGTAGCCCAAGAATATACAAGGGAGTGTCCAAGAATCAAGCTTCTTGCATTTCTAAGTGGGGACATGCATATATGTTGTACAACCAAACACTCGTAAATGTGAAATGGATGGTTTGTGGCCAATCCATACTTCTTTAGGTGTTTTCTTTGTGAGAGCCTTAGTGGGAGCTTGATTAAGCAAGTATACTACTGTGTGGACTGATTCTACCCAGAACTGATCTTGTAACTTTGTAGTAGCAAGTAGACATCAAGCCATCTCCAAGAAAGTCCTATTGTGCCGCTCTACAATACCATTTTGTTGAGGTGTACACAGAGCTGTCAAATGTTTCTTGATGCCATGAGCCTTCAAGAACTCAAGAAACTTAGTAGAGGTAAATTCCCCCCTGATGATCTAAGTGGAGAACAAGAAGGGGCTTGGTAGTTTAATGAATCACTTCAAAGTAGAAGGTATGAAAATGAGATAAAGCCTCACTCTTTTGCTTGAGAAAATAGACCCAAGTCTTCCGAGAGAAATCATTGAAAAATAGATGGAAATACTAACATCCCTGAAAAGAAGTAGGAAGAGGTCC
>BSBK01009366.1:327500-385976 GCA_027943335.1 Chamaecyparis obtusa | reverse complement strand
TTGTAGATGACATGGTGCTATTTATTATCTTGGAAGAAGATAACTTTGATAACATGCTTATTAGGCTTCAGTTCTTTTGTGATGTCTCGGGAGCCAAAGTGGCTCCTCACAAATCTTCGGTCATTGGGTGGTCTCCTACTCCCCCAGAATGGGTAGTTAGGAAAGGATGGAGGTGGTCAGGGCCTAATGATATTGTAAGATATTTGGGTATTTCCTTCTCTATTGATCCATCCCTCAAAGACATGTGGAACTGGTTATATGCCAAGATTGAAAAGAAATACATCAAATGGTAGACACATACGTTATCTTTAGCTGGTAGAGTGCCGATTGTGCAGAAAGTTTTGTCAGCTCATCACATATATTTTTCCTCGGCATGGCTATTCTCCAACTATCAGATTGGGCAGATTGAGAGAATTATGAGAGACTTTCTATGGTCAGATGGTCTAGGCAACAAGAAAAGACACTGTGTCAAATGGCAGTGGTGTTGTATGCCCAAAAATAAAGGGGGCTTGGGCATAAAAGACTTAAGAGATCAAGGTATGGCACTGGCCTCCAAGTGGGTTACACAAGCAATGATAGGTGATGAACCTTGGAAGGTATTGGTCAGAAACAATATCATTAGATCAGATATCAAGAAAGGTAAAGGATGGAAAGATGTACCTCTTTGGGACAAATTAATGGGGAACATGAATCTATCACTTTTTGGTTCCAAGGTGTTTTAGTCCATATGGAAAGCTTGGGTTTAGGTGAGGGACCTTCTCTTATTCAGGGGAGCCAGTGGTGGTCCTACATACTCTATGTTAGACAGATCAGTTTGGTGGGGGGTGGAGGCCAATAACAAGCCCTTGGCATTAACTCAAAGCTGCTCTACAAAAAAATGGGTGAAATATGGTATTTCTACTGTGCAAGATGTTATGATTGACAATCAGCTAGGTGATTGGGAGGAGCTATCCAATAAATACCACATCCATACCTCACAAAAAAAGACATACTCAATTTTATCTAAGGCTGTGGGCCCTTTTTTTCCTGGTAGAAGTATGAACACTAGACAATTCATGCAGTGGGTCAAATGGAAGGATGGTAGTGAATTTCACAAGATTTCGACAAAGCAGATTTATGATATGCTGAAAGATAAGGTTGATATTTTTGAGAGGGTGAACCTTGGCTGGAGGCTGGATATCCCGGTCTCTAAATGGTAAATCTTTTTAATCTTTTTCTGGCACTCCCCATGTGAGCCTAAGAAATCCTGTTTTAGATGGCTTCTACTCTTAAAGAAGCTTGATGTGGGTAACACTCTGCCCCATAGTTTAGGAGAGCCTATCTGGTGTGACTTTTGTTATATTCCTGAGTCTTTTGAGCATTTATTCTTTAATTGTACCTATGCCCAAAGTATTTGTTCTATTTTCTTTGGGTCTCCTATTGATTGGAATTGCAAACTTGGCTTGTCTTGGTCTGAAATTCTTGCTAGTTATGTTGAGTCTTTTGATTTGAAAATGAATACTTTTTGTTTTGTTCTTACTTGTGAAATTCTTTGGTTTTTGTGGAAAGAGCGGAATGGTGAGATCTTTTAGAAGAGAAGGAGACAACTTACTGAGTTTGGATGTAAACTCACCCATTTTCACATCATGTCACAGGTTGCTGCTGCTCTAGAGATTTCTAGGGATAGATTTATGACTCTCATGAGAGAAGGCCAATTGTTGATCCACAAAGAGGACATTTTATCATGCCAATACTTCTCCATGCACAAAGATATGCTCCGGCATAGGGAGCTAGATAGTCTTATTCAGTTCATCAAGGATATGCATCTTGAAGATAGAAGGCTGCCGGGGCCTAATACACAAAGCTAGCAAGGGAACTACTTTTTTGATATAGCCTATTCTTGTCTTATTAAAGATTTGACAAGAATGTTGCAGTTGCTCAAAGGGATACAATTTTTTTGTATTAACAAGCATCAGTAATGTTTTGTATTGTACTATCAGAACATTCGATATGGTAAATATGTATATGTCTAATGTAATCCTATATGTTATGATTTGATGTAAATCGGTACTTCTGGAGACTTTAATGTAACCCAATTTATAAACTATATATATATATATATATATATATATATATATATATACATGTATATATATATATATATATATATATACATGTATATATATATATATATATATATATATATACATGTATATATATATACATGTATATATATATATACATATATGTATATATATATATATATATACATATATGTATATATATATATATATATACATATATGTATATATATACATATATGTATATATATATATATACATATATGTATATATATATATATACATATATGTATATATATATATACATATATGTATATATATATATATACATATATGTATATATATATATATACATATATGTATATATATATATACATATATGTATATATATATATACATATATGTATATATATATATACATATATGTATATATATATATATATATATATATGTATATATATATATATACATGTATATATATATATATATGTATATATATATATATATATATATGTATATATATATATATATATATATATATATATATGTATATATATATATATATATATACATACATATAGCTATATATATACATTTAGCTATATATATACATTTATCTATATATATATATATATATATATATATATATATATCTACATAGATATACATATATATATATATATATATATATATATATATTATATATATATATATATATATATATATATATATATATATATATATATATATATATATATATATATATATATATATATATATATGCCTGAACTAAAAGATGTTTTGATTTTGAATCTTTTATTTAAAAAAAAGAAAGAAATATATAGCTTGCAGTTCTGTCCCAAAATTAAATTCTGGTGAACTTTAAAAAAGAAAAGAAAATGAAAAAGAAAAATATATATAAAAATTTATGAGAGGGTAAGGGTCTCACCCCCCGACCCCGACAGCTGCGGTTGCCCACAACATTCAAGGCTATCAGTGACAGCTTGGCTGCCTTGGCAACCCCTGATTGCCCATGATAGTCAAGGCTGCCGATGGGTGACAACCATGGGGGTGGGGCCATAACCCACCCAAGTTATTTTTTTTAATTAAAATAAAATAAAATTTTATTGAGTTTATTTTCTTTTCTTTATTAAATTTACTTAATATTTAGTCTAGTTTATTAAATTTTTAATTAATGTTAAACTAGTTTATTTAATTTTTAATTTAAATTAATTTTAGAATTAGTTTATATTTAGTTTAATTTAATTCTTAAACTATTTTATTTAAATTATTAATTAATACTATTAATTTAGATTAATGGTTGTTAAATGAGTACGAGTGAACTTAAAAATATTTTTTTTTCTTTTTCTTGTTGAGATTGTAGCTAGTTTGGACTTTAGTAAACTCTCAAATCTTTTTTTTATACATCTAAGAATGGTTTGTGATTTATGTATATTGGGTGCATTTAATACCTTATTTGATGATGTTCGTATGGGGGTTTACATTGACTTTTTAGGGGTGTGAACTTGAGGTGGGGTGTGTTGTTCTTTTGATGCTTATGTGTTTTTTTACTATGCATTATGATGTTATATCATTTCAATCATTTCTACCCAACTTGGATTTGTGTTGAGGCTTGTGATTTATGTGAGCACTTTGAGGGTGTATTTATGATGTCATGGTTTTGAGAACTAGTACTTGTTCCTTATGTATTGTGAGAATTTGAATTTGAATTATTTTACCTTTATGATACTTATATGTTTAGTTATGATTGTGAGCCTAGGGGAGGTTAAATAGGAGCATCTTAGGGGAGGGACTTAGAATAGGGGTCCGAGACCCAAATTGGTCAAAACTTGGGTAACCTGTTATAATTTTTGTAACGAAGTGATAATATAGTAATTCAAATTTGTAGATTTCATTAAAAAGATAATTTAGAGATTATGCCTCGCCTATGCCTTGAATGCTTGTTTAGGCTAAAAATGGGAATGAGATGATACCTAGAGAGTAGGTATGGTTAGAATTCCTCATGTTCATGAGAGGGTATTCTAGTTTCACGTGGGTCATATTGAGTGTCTGGGGCCCAGAGTGGCCAGTCCAGGGTAATTCAACTCTTGAGGGTCCGGGGTCCAGAGTAACCAGTCTAGGGTAACTCAAGTAGATGGCAATGTGATGGCACTCCCATAGTATGTAGCCTAAGTCTCCTCCGTAGTTTTCTGCATTTGCCTCTGGTGGTGTATCTTTGTTATTTGATTATTACCTGGTGGTCTGTTTTGTATTATTTGGTGATTGTATGTTTGTTCGATATTCTAATGTTTGGTGTTTTGGTAAATGATGGTATTTTTATGTTTATTATATTTCCTTTATCTTTAGTTGGTGGTACCTTTTATGTTAGAAAGCCTTCAAGTTCCTTTGCTTAATTGTTTGATTGAGTTTGTTATTTGAGTGGGGTTTGTCGTTATCTCCTCAGCATGGTGGGAGTGGATTCTAGTGTTTTGGTAAATGATGTTATATTTATGTTTATTATATTTCCTTTATCTTTAGTTGGTGGTACCTTTTGAGTTAGAAAGCCTTCAAGTTCCTTTGCTTAATTGTTTGATTGAGTTTGTTATCTAAGTGGGATTTGTTGTTATCTCCTTAGCATGGTGGGAGTGGATTTTTGGTTCCACGAGATCGGGTGGTAGTGTTTCTTTTACCATTTGAGATTTTGACATTCCTGTAGCGGTTCTGGAGGATGCTTGTTGCTGTTACCTTCTTCTTGTTCTTCATTGGAGGCTTGATCATATCTATCTTTTGATGTTCATATTTATACCTTATAACAGTGCTTCAGAGTTACGGATATTGTAATAAACTTTGTATTTGATTATTGTGACATACCCCGCGACTTGTGCAGATGACGTTGATTCATTATGTATACCTTATGGTATTAGATGTATTTGTTAATTTATTTGTAAATGAGATAATTGTAATTATGTTTAATTTAAAATATTAATTAGTAGTACGTAATTCCACATCATGGGACCCTCGAGAATTGTTATCTGTAATTGAGTTGTACTTATGTACTTGTTTATATCTTATATTTGTATTGTTTCCACATAGTTATCATTATTATTTGTAAACACGTAAGAAAAAATTATTTTGTAAACTTAGTGACATGTTTAGGTTAAATTCTTCTAGGTTCCCTGGCGGGGCATTACACTTGGTATCAGAGCTCGAGTTTCTACACTGGGGACTCTAAGAATTTGTATGCCTACTAGTTGTCTAAACTGTCAAAATTTGAAACAAAAACTTAGACATATAACACTCTGTATTTAAAACTATTATTTTATGACTATGCATCATGTGTTTATTATTATTCTTGATTGGTTATGTGATATTATTCTTATATTTGGATGTTGTAGGAAAGATGGGCATTGAGGCTAGATCTGTTGGTAGAGGCCGTGGAAGGAGTAAGATTCATAGCCGTCTTGTGAGTCATAAAGCTGAGAATTTGCATGAGGATAGTGATGAGCAACATGGTGATTCTAGAGAGCCTAATGCTAGGCAGATACTTCAGACTATTTTGGAACATCTACATATTCTTAATAGGACTGAGAGAGAGGAGTCACATCATTCTAAGAATGAGGAGAGACACAGATCTAGGAATCCTAGGAGGGACACTAGAGTTGATCAGGGGGCCATAAAGGCTAGTCAGATAAGAGATCTCCTTAGATCACAATCTCCTCCCTTTAATGGTTTAGGTATTGATTTTGAGGCAGAGACATGGCTTATCGCATTGGATCGTTGTTTTGTTGTGCAATTATTTGATACAAATGTCAAGGCTGGGTGTGCTATCATGCACCTTGAAGGGTTTGTAGCTACGTGGTGGAAGATTGAGGAGCACAAGTTAGAGCTTAGTGTGGATACTGTCACTTGGGAGTTATTTCTTGAGAACTTTTGCAAGTGCTTTTTATATTATCAGTGGCAACAACAACGTGTAGATGAGTTCCACAATCTCTGATAGTTAACTATGAGTGTTCAAAAGTATGAGTGTCATTTCTTCAAGCTCAAGTCATATGCAAGTTATAGTGATAAGTCACAATTGATGGTGCAACATTTCATTAGATGACTTAATAGTCGCATCGTTGGGGGTATTACAGTTTTTGAACCTAAGACTCTCAGGGATGCGGTTATGAAGACTACTTTGGTTGAGGCGAACTTGGCTAAAGGTCATGGTGGACAGGTTGGTGTTTAGTCTAGGGGTCCTTCAAGGCCTAAGGGTAATTAGTCTTTGGGTGCAGAGAACTCTAGGAATCCTTCTACCTTTTCGAAAGGTAATCAAAATCAACAGGATAAGAAATTCTTTTATGGAAATAGTGGTGGTTCTCAATCAGGGAACTATCACAATTGGCAGTGTAGTATGCACAATCAGAATGACCAGCCAACTCAGAGTTCACATCAAGTTTTTAGTCGAGGTAGTTTCCAACAGTCTAGTGCACCTTTAGCTGGGAGAGGGGGTAGTAGAGGATGTTGTTATTCTTGTCGGCAACATGACCACATTGTTGTCAATTCTTCTAATTGATCATCTCAGTTTTCAAGGCATAGGCCTACAACTTCTAAGCCTATAGTTGGGGATGTTGGTAGATTCCCTAGGGTGTTTGTAGCATGGAATGATTTGCAGAGTTTGTTCCATGGAGCAGGGAAGTTTCCAATGGGACCCACATGTTGGGTCTTTTATGACTTAGTAGGGGGCAATGAGATTATGAGATTTATATCTCTATTTTGTTTTTAGGCTTCAGGGAGTAAGCCTAAATTTTAAGGGAGGTGGAAGTAATACCCCTCATATAGGTTGCTTTTCAACTTTATTGCCAAACTCTTTTAGGCCATTTTCATGTGTGTGTTATTTATTTCAGGGATATTTAAAGTTATGAATGTATGACATTATATTGAATAATTATGGATTAGATGTTTTTGGTTATTTTCATGATGATTAAATGCAAATGATGATGCTATTTATATGTTATGGTTATTTCATGATAATGATTTGTGTTAGGATATCATTGATGATTATGGTTTTATTGGCCTCATTCTTGCACGTGTACGGTTGATGTGTATGTTTTATATTTATGTTTTACATGCCTGATGTGGTTGAGGGATGAAGTTGTAGTTCCTTGTTTGCGAGATCCACACGATAGGCCAATCCCTGCCATTGCTTGTTTATATTTATACATGTATGTACATGCTCGTCTTTTATGCAGGGTTGCAAGTACCGGACATCGACTTCCCTGAATTGCTAGGATGAACATGCCCTATCACAAAATCTCAATTGTATGGGAGATAACATACAAATCCCAATCCCAATCCAAACCTTTGATTGTCCTAAAAATAATAGACAAATATTTGTTTCTACCCATATGAATTTGTCAAGGTGACGTGAATTCGTGCCCTTCCTTAGTGTTTGGTTGTTGTTTAAGTTAGTTGATTTTGTGTTTTGTGGGTCATGTGAAATTGCTAGTGTGGATTATTTGATTTAAATAATTAAATTAGAAGTAATTATCAAATTAGAATAGTTACATTTTATTAATGTGGAAATATTAGATATAAAGAATGTTTAATTTTTAAGGTTGATTAAATACCTTTGTTAATTAAAATATTGAATTAAAAGTTTAAATTTGGAAGGAAATGGTTTAATTAATTGTTAAATCTAAATATAAAATTAAAGGGCATCGTTGATTTATTTAGTATTTAATTTATCAGTTTGCATAGTTATCTATGTGCCAAAGTATTTATTGAATTAATTAAGTAATTATGTGCAATTTAAGTTACACATTTGGTTTAGTGAAAATTGAATTAGAATTTAAAAATAAAAGTTGAGTTAATTATAATTAAAAAGTGCATTATTTTATTATTAAGTATTTTTAATCATGCAAGTGAATTGATAAAAACTAGTTGGAGAGAGTTGAGTTTTGTTTTAGAGTTTGCATGTTTTAGAAACCCTAGGAAGAATCTAGGTCTTCTTTATGAGGGATTTTTGGGTATTATTTTTTGGGATGTCTATCAAGTTTTTGAGGTGCTTGTGGATGAATTCATAAGATTTTTTGAAAGCTTGGTTTTTGTGAGCGTTGTTTTGAGATTGTTTGAAAGCTTGGATTTCAAAGGTTGAATTGAGTCTTTTTTGACTTTGAATTTTCAAGCATTGTTTGAGGTAGGATTTGAAACCTTACTTCTGTGAAATTCTTTTATTTGAAAAGATTGTTTGCTTCGTGTTTGGATTGGTTTATGTAATGAAATAGTAATTGAGTTTCTGTTTTAAATTAGGTTTGTTGTGAAAATTTGGATTAGATTGATGTTAAATTTGATCTAGTATTCCGTATTGGGTGGTTTGAAAACCCTAGAATAAAACTTTAGGAAATTGGTGAGTTTTCTTAGTTAGGGTTTATGCCCATAAAAGACAAATGAAATTGTCTTAGTATTTTGTAGAGAAGATTAATTTAAATTTGCATGTGAAAATCATTTTCAAAAGAAAATTAGATCAATAAGAAAACCTAGTACCCATTAAAAGAATATATATATATATATATATATATATAAAAGAGGCTTTGATTTTTGAATATATTATTTATTTAAAGAAAGAAATATATAGCTTGCAGTTCTGTCCCAGTATTAAATTCTAGTGAACTTAAAAAAAATGAATGTATATATATATATATATATATATATATATATATATATATATATATATATATATATATATATATATATATATATATATATATATATATATATATATATATATATATATATATATATATATATATATATATATATATATATATATGAGGGGGCGAGGGTCTCACCCCCAACACCCCGACAGGTGAAAGGAGTTGCCGTTGCAGCCCTCGACTGCCCATGACAGTCCAAGTTGCCGATAGGCGACAACCATGGGGGTGGGGTCCTAACCCCCCCTCAAGTTGTTATTTTTTTAAATTAAAATAAAATTTATTTTATTTTCTTTATTAAATTAAATTAAGATTTAGTTTAGTTTATTACATTTTTAATTAATGTTAAACTAGTTTATGTAATTTTTAATTTAATTTAATTTTAGAATTAGTTTATATTTAGTTTATTTTAATTCTTAGATTAGTCTATTTAAATTATTAATTAATACTATTAATTTAGATTAATGTTTGTTAAATAAGTACCAGTGTACTTAAAAAAATGTTTTTATTATTATTATTGAGTTTTTAGCCAGTTTAGACTTTAATAAACTCTCGAATCTTTTTTTCATACATCTAAGAATGGTTTGTGATTTATGTCTATTGGGTGCATTTAATACCTTATTTGATGATGTCTGTATGGGGGTTTACGTTGGCTTTTTAGGGGTGTGAATGAGAGGCGGGGTGTGTTGTTCTTTTAACGCTTATGTGTTTTCTTTACTATGCATTATGATGTTATATCATTTCGATCATTTCTATCCAACTTGGATTTGTGTTGAGGCTTGTGATTTATGTGAGCACTTTGAGGGTGTATTTATGACATCATGGTTTTGAGAACTAGTACTTGTTCCTTATGTTTTGTGAGAATTAGAATTCAAATTATTTTACCTTTATGATAGTTATGTGGTTATTTATGATTGTCAGCCTAAGGGAGGTTAAATAGGAGCATCTTAGGGCAGTGGCTTACAATAGGGGTTCGGGAGCTAAAGTGGTCAGGACTTGGGTAGCCTATTGTAAGTTTTGTAAATAAGTGATAGCATAGTAATTAAAATTTGTAGAGTTCATTAAAAAGACAATTTAGAGATTATGCCTCGCCTATGCCTTGAGTGTTTGTTTAGGCTAAGGATGAGAATGAGATGATACCTAGAGAGTAGGTATGATTAGATTTCCTCATGTTCGTGAGAGGGTATTATAGTTTTGTGTGGGTCATATTGAGGGTTCGAGGTCCAGAGTGTCCAATCGAGGGTAACTCAATGCTTAAGGGTTCGGGGTCCAGAGTGACCAGTCCAGGGTAACTCAAGTAGATGGCCATGTGATGACACTCCCATAGTATGTAGTCTAAGTTTCCTCCATAGTTTTCTACATTTTCCTTTGGTGTTGTATCTTTGTTATTTGATTATTACCTGGTGGTCTATTTTGTATTATTTGGTGATTGTGTGTTTGTTTGATATTTTGGTGTTCGGTGTTTTGGTAAATGATGGTATTTTTATGTTTATTATATTTTCTTTATCTTTAGTTGGTGGTACCTTTTGAGTTAGAAATCCTTCAAGACCCTTTGCTTAGTCGTTTGATTGAGTTTGTTATCTGAGTGGGGTTTGTTGTTTTCTCCTTAGCACGATGGGAGTGCGACACAAGGGAGAATAGAGAAGGGGCCACAAGCACACCCAACTACTAACCTCCTTGCAAAAACTACACTCAGAAGCAACAACACAAGATAGGGAGAGAGAGAGAATGCAGAAAATTATATATTATTCATGATAAACTTCTTACATACTGGGTTGTGAGGCCTTCCTGGTTACGACCATACAATCATAGAATTCAATTACAAACAATCCTCATAAATGTGAGGATCTCCAAACATTAAGATTCTATCTTCTAAATCCCTTATTGAAAATTGCCTAAGATCTACAACCTATTATCCTATTTATACAAGAGGATATCAAACAAGTCAATTCTAAAGATCCATAAGATCCAACATTGGAGGAAGGGACGACCTAGATCTAGGTCCACACGCTTCCCAATGATCGATGCAACCATTAACTCCGCGACCAAAACTAAATGCACAAGTTAGCCTCAATAGAAATCCAAAATAAACCACTCAGTGAGCAAGACTACTGAGCGACTGAAACTAACTTGGTGAACAACCGAACCAACTCAGTGAATAAACTAAACCAACTCGGTGAACGACCGAACTGAGCAGCAACTAAGCCCAATCAGTGGAAATAAGAATACATCACCGAGAGCCCAAAAAGTAGCTACCGAGCATATTTAACATCTGTAACATATTTTTGTTGATACAATATTACTCAGAACCCAAGATGCTCCTGCATCAGACACCCGTGGTTGTTTAGGAATGATTCTACGAATTATGCATCATGTACAACTCGAGCTGAATCCAACTCAGATTGTGAAATCCATGAACCATCTTCAATTGGTCTATTCTTCCACTTTACCATATATTTCATGTACTCTTTTCCTCTTGTGCTTCTGCCAACTCTTTGTTCCAAAATATGCTCAACTTCTTCTGTTTGCTTCTTAGGATAACCATTCGGTATAGTCATTTCTTCATCAGATTCATGATACTCATACAAATCTATGAAGTTAAATATAGGTGATATATCCATGTCATCGAGTAACTCAATCAGATAAGCATTTCCATTGTCAAACTTTCTCAATATCTTGCAGTGACCAAATTTCTTCATCTTCAATTTTTCATAAGCTCCAATAGGAAATATGTCTTTCTTCAAATGAACCATCACTTCATCACCAATTCCAAAAGTCTTGGGTCTTCTTGATCTATTTTTTCTATCGTTGTAGTTCTGATTACTATGTTCCAACTTATATTTCACTTCCTCATGCAATGTCTTCATGAACTCAACAAATTCTTCTCCTTCAACACTTCTCTTCTCTTCTCTGCAATGTTCTTCAAATATGATATACCTCTCGATTGTGTGCCATTCACAATCTCAAAAGGTGTTTTCCCAGTACCCCTATTCACTGAATTATTATATGCAAATTCTACTTGTGCCAACATAAAATCCCAATTACTCGATTTGTCTCCAACTAAGCATCTCAACAGATTACCTAAACTTCTATTAACAACCTCTGTCTGTCCATCAATCCGTGGATGAAATGTAGAACTATACTTCAAATCGGTATTCAACTTTTTCTGTAGAGTCTTCCAGAAATAACCAACAAACTTACTATCTCGGTCAGTGATGATACTCTTCGATAATCCATGCAATCTGACAATCTCCTCAAAGAAAAGATGTGCTATATGTACTACATCTGATATTTTCCTACATGGTATGAAATGTGCCATCTTAAAAAATCTATCCACAACAACAAATATAGAATCATCACCTCTTGTTGTCCTCGGTAAGCCATGAACAAAATCCATACTGATATCACTCCAAGGTTTCTCAGGAACATAAATCAGTGTATACAATCTAGTATTGTGACCTACTCCCTTTGCAACTTGACAAACTCCACAACTTCTCACAAAATTTCTAAACATCCTTATACAACTGTGGCCAAAAGTATCTCTCCTTAAGAAAATTTAATGTTTTATCAATGCGAAAATGTCTAGGCAAACCACTACTATATTTCTCCTTTATATTGAAATCAATACACATTCACCATTCTCCATTCTTCTTAAGTGCTAATACAATTGGTACAACACATGGACTCAAACTTTCTCAGATCAAACCTTTCTACAACAACTCTTGGATTTTTTAGTTAAGTTCCTCATTTTTGGTAGGTGTCAATCGATGTGGTGCTTTATTCGATAAACTAGCTTCAAGAATCAAATCCATACAATGATCAATGCTTCTCTTCGGTGGTAAACCATCAAGTACATTATCAAAAATGATTTCTTTGTACTCAACGAATAGTTTATTGACCTCTTTAGGGACACTATCCACTGTCTTCTCACTCAGTTTGTTAGGATCTACAACAAAACATACATCATTTTTCTTATCCTTAACAAACATTCTTCCTTCCATCAATCAAACTTTCACAGATGTACAAACATCATTAACAGATTCTTCAATCAAAGGTAACAAGATTTGTCTTCTCCCATCAGCCCAAATAGTATATTTATGCAATCTCCCATCATATATATAGCATGTCTATCATATCGCCAAGGTCTTCCCAACAAAATATGACAACAATCCATAGGCATGATATCACACAACACCTTATCATAATACTTGCCAATTTTCAAATTCACATAACATTGTTCACTTACCATTAATGTATGTTCATCCTTGATCCACAAAATTTTATAGGGATTTAGGTGTTTCAACCTTTCCGACTGCAACTTTGCAACCATTTCCTTAGATGCCAGATTCTCCGAGCTTCCACTGTCAATGATTACCTTCCATACTTTGTCAAAACTTTGCATTTGGTCTTGAACAAAAGTTTCCTTACCGGATCTTCCTTATTACTTTGACTGCATAATGCTCTTCTGACCATCAATTTACTTTCTTTCTCTGGTTCATTCGGTGAGTCTTTTTGCACCAATGTATTTCTACTGTTACCGACTTTCTTGAGTGCATGTGTACACTCAAATGATCCATGTCCTTCTCCTCCACAATTGTAACAAGTTACTCAAAATCCACCTCTGCTATATAGCCACCTTGGTAGTTACTACCTCTTCCTCTAGAAGAACTTTTAACTTTCCACTCAGTCTTGCCTCTATCCCGATTTTCTTTGTCTTGATTAGATCTATTATTTTCACCACAAGATCTACCTCTTCCTCTTTGTTTTTTCTCATGTCTTTTGTTCAATTTCTCCTCAGCTTTCAGGGCAAATTGATAAGCTTCTTCAATACTTTCCAACTTTACCAAACTGATTTCCTCTTGAATGGAAACTCTTAACCCATTCAGGTATTTAGCATTTTTTTCTACCTCATCCTCAATATGTCCAGATTTGATGTCTAACCTATAGAATTCCTTAGTATAATATTTTACCGAGCTATCTCTCTTTGCATTCTCCTAACTAGGTTAATCTGATAATCACAAGGTAGAAAGTTTCCTTTGAATTTATTCACCATCTTATTTAGTACCTTGATTTTGTCTTTGCCTTTCCTCTTTCTGTCTAATGGTAGATGCTCGCACCATAAGGATGCATGACTCTTCGATTTTTTACTTGCAATCTTCACCTTCTTTTCCTCTGAAACATTTTTATACTCAAAATACTTTTCCATCTTAGTTATCCAATCCATCAACTCATTTGAATCCCACCTTCCACCTTATTTAGGAGGATTGAAATGCGGTGTAGCATTCAAATTTGTTAATGCTTTCAAAAGTCTTTCTTCACCTTGATCCATCATCGATGTAGGTTTTGCTTCACCTTGGTCATCTTTGGCTTCTTCATCACTAACATCATCAAGATGTCTTCCTCTATGTTGGGCTGTCTCAATAGCTTCTGACCTAGCAACAATCTGCCTTAACATATCAGTTAAGCCTAGATCTGCATCTTGCCTCCCACGAACCATTTTGAAACCCTCTTTAATTGTAGGTAAGATCGCAATTTGCTACCCCACAACAAGATATCAACCAGGGCTTACAAGAAGGAACCAAATCTAACCTTTCTTTGATACCACTTGACACAAGGGAGAACAAAGAAGGGGCAACATGCACACCCAACTACCAACTTCCTTGCAGAAACAAAACTTGGAAGCAACAACACAAGATAGGGAGAGAGAGAATGCAAAAAATCATATATTATTCATGATAATCTTCTTACATGTCAGGCTGTGAGGCCTTCCTGGTTACTACCATACAATCATAGAATACAATTACAAATAGTCCTCATACATGCGAGGATCTCCAAACATTCAAATTCTATCTTCTAAATCCCTTATTGAAAACTTCCTAAGATCTACAACCTATTATCCTATATATACAAGAGGCTACCGAACAGGTTAGCTCTAAAGATCCATAAGATCCAACATTGGAGGAAGGCAGGACCCATATCTAGGTCCACATGCTTCCCAATGATTGATGCAACCATTAACTATGCGACCACAATTAAATGCACAAGTCGGCCTCAACAAAAATCCAAAATAAACCACTCGGTGAGCAAGACTACGGAGAAATCGAAACTAACTAGGTGAAAAAATGAACCAAATCGGTGAATAAACTGAACCAACTTTGTGAACGACCGAATCGAGCCCGATCGGTCAAAATAAGAATACATCACCAAGAGCCCAAAAAGAAGCTACCGAGCATATCTAACATCTCTAACATGTTTTTGGTGATACAAGATTGCCGAGATCGGGCAGTAGTGTTTCTCTTACCATTTGAGATTTCGACATTCTTGTAGCGGTGCTAGAGGATGCTTGTTGTTGTTACCTTCTTCTTGTTCTTCATTCGAGGCTTGATCGTACCTATCTTTTGATGTTCATAATTATATCTTGTATCAGTGCTTCAGAGTTGCAAATATTGCAATATACTTTGTATTTGATTATTGTGACATACACTGCAACTTGTGCAAAGGATGTTGATTCATTATGTATACCTTATGGTATTGGATGTATTTGTTAATTTATTTCTACATGAGATAAGTGTAATTATGCTTAATCTAAAATATTAATTAGTAATACGTAATTTCACATCATGGGACCATTGAGAATTGTTAACTGTAATTGAGTTGTACTTATGTACTTGTTTATATCTTATGATTCTATTGTTTGCGTATTATTATCATTATTGTTTGTAAACACTTAACAAAAAAATATTCTGTAAACTTAGTGAGATGTTTAGGTTAAACTCTCCTAGGTTCCTTGATGGGGTATTACAATCACTAAATTTTTTAGTTCCCAATACAAACTATCTCTTAGTAGAGCACCCTTGGAGTAGTGCCAAAGGTTTATCCTTATGTTCAATATTTTACCAAATAGATCTGTTAACTGATGGTGATGATGATGAAGACAAACAAAGATTAGAGGTATACCAGATTGTAGAAGGATTAGCCCAGTTATAATTTTGTCATTGATGTCAATCAATTGATTTCTAGTTTCTATTGAGGTGCTATATCATTCAGTGTATGATATAAGTTGAGTGAGTTAAGGAAAAAGAGGAAGTGAAAAGTTGTGAAGCTGAAGAACTTAATTGGGTAGCTAATACAGATCGGACAATGATAAGGTTATAATTGTTTAGTTATTTTCTACTTTACATTTGATTATATCAATTCGGTAAATGAGATTAGTCAAGTCGGTAAACAAAACCATTAGGTTACGGAGCATGAAGAGTTATTCGGTAAAAGGAAAATAAGTTTAGGTAAAGAGAAAGAAAGTCAAGACACTGAGTACATAGATTTAGTTACTGATCAGAGTAAACAAAATTTTGCCTGAAGAAAAAGAAGTTAGCCAATGAGAAAGGAACAAAAACTAAATACAAGGATTAGAACGAGATTTAATGAAGATCCATGATGATCTGGAAGATTCTGAGGATGAGGAAATTTTAGTTAAAGAGATCTATGATCAGGAAAATTCAAGGTGATGATATATGGTTAGATCTAAGTGACAAAAAGTGAAGCTACAAGTTCCAAGAAATGTTCAAGTTTCGAGGTGATGATAAAATATTTTATCGAGTTCCAAATTCATTGAATTAGTTTATGAGGATGATCTAATGGGTAATATTAATCAGAGGAAAACGTAATAAAGGAGATTACGAGGCAAAATAGAGTCTATATAAAGGATGAAATTTACTGGAAAACAAGATGGAAAATTAAAAGGTGGATGTGTAACTGAGTGATACAGTGAAGAAGAAAAATGTTGAAATCTGAGTCAGTAAATAAAGGATTGATGGATTGTAGAGGCCAGTGGAAAGTGAAAGGATGAAGTGAAGAAAAAGAGAAAATAGGGGATCTAATTAAGCAAGAGGTAGTTGTAGATTTACATATCAACTTTTATACTGTTGCTTATTGACATTTGTAGCAGAAAAGTCTGTTAACCGAGTGGACTTAATAGTCTTATTGTAAAACCTTTAGCAAGGTGATATTTTAGAAAAGTGTTTAAAGACTTTTATTCAGGCCACTCCTAATAGGGTGAAGATCCTAATAGATTTTAGGGAAATCCCCTAACAGGGTCACATTTAACAAAGTGCATTGTAATCTTTAACCATATTGACTTTTAACTGAGCATACTTCAGAAGAGTATGTTTTTTGTGGGTGACAATTCCCACATTGGTTTTTCCCAAATTGGGTTTCCACGTTCAATAACAATATTATATGTGATTGAATATTTATTATGAATGTTATTATTGATTGATATGTTAATTTACTGTTATTGGTTAATATTGAAGTTTTTCTGACCGAGTTGTTACCGAGTTGAATCAGAGAAAGTTTTAAGGTTTAAAGAATCATTGATTACTGATTCACCCTCCTCTCAATAATCCAACAATTGGTATTAGAGATAAGTACTCTAAAGAAATAAGTTTGAAAGAGTTGAGTAAGAGATCCAAAGCTGTATAAGAGGGAGGCACCACATTTGAATAAGGAGAACTTCTCTACATGGTAAAGAAGGATGGGGCTGCACATATTAGGAACTGGAGAATATGCAATATACTAGATCTTGACAATGAGTATTCACCACTACCATTTGGGCCTATGATAGTTGAGCAAGTAAGAGAAAGACAAGATCACACACAAGTTATGATTGAGATATCTTCTGCTCTCATCGATCTGCAATTTAATGATCTAAAAGGATGTGATACAACAAAACAAATGTGATACAAGCTTGGCTTAGTATTTGGTGGAGATCAACATGTTTAGAAGGAAAAAGCTGAAAGTCTAAAAGGTAAATTTGATTCTATGAGAATGAAAGAAGGTGAAGATGTTACACAATATAGTACAAGATTGAAGGAAGTTGTGAGTGCTATCCGAGGTGTAGGATGAAATATAGAAGAAGAGTATGTACCAAGTAAACTGTCGAGGACATTGTTGCCTACTTATGGTATCCGAGTGTCTACAATACAAGAACTGAGATCCATTCCTCAGATGCATGTTTCACTAGATGCTATAATCGGTAAGTTGATTGCTTTTGAGATTAATGACTTTGACAGTAGTTTACCTTCCACTTCTAAGATTGAGTCTGCATTTAATACGTCTATGAATATTGGAAATTCTAGAGAGTCTAGATCTAGTGATGATTATGCTAGTGGTGCAGGTGAAAGATTTCAGAGTTTTAAGAGTGATCTAGAAAGACTGTATGAAGAGGAAAGACAAAAAGAAGGGTTTGAAGTTTACGAGCTAGGAGGCTACCGAGAGAAAAAGGCAAGTACTGAGGTAAATTACCCTTGAAATGTTTCAATTGCAACAAGATTGGCCACATTGCATTTAGATGTCCTGACAACAATAGTGATGAGAAGAGAGATAACTGAGATAATAACAAAAGAGAAAATAGATTCAAGAGATATCAAGATTTGAAAAACAAAGGTAAGACGTCATGTTACATTACTTAAGAAGGACTAACTGATGATGATGAAGGTGAAGAGGTTGTATATGTTTCTATCAAGGATGATTATGATGAAGAAAGGTGTGCAGAAGAAAAAAATTTAATTTCTCATGTTAGTAAGAATGATACATGGAAAATTGATAGTGGATGTTCACATCATATGACTGGTGACACACATAAGTTCATTACTATGGAAGATCATGATGGAGGTTATGTTAGATTATGTAATGATGCTCCATATCCTATGAGAGGTAAAGGTTCTATAATTCTGTTGGATAATATACAATGTGATGATGTCTATTGGGTTGAATGAGTAAAGTATAATCTATTAAGTGTGGCACAGCTAAATAATACTGGTCACCGACTAGAATTTCAGAATGGAAAGGTAAAAGTAGTTGATCAAAATGGAAGTCTAATTGCTGCTGATGAACAATCAAAAGGTAACCTATTCTATCTTGATACTATTGCAAAAATTTGCTTATTTGCTAAAGTTGAGGATGTATGGTTATGGCACAAGAGATTCTGTGATGTGAACTTTGACAACTTAATTAAAGTGAGAAAAAAGAATAGTGTAAGAGGTCTACCGAGATTGGGTAAACCTAAAAATACCATGTACAAAGGATGTCAAGTTGGTAATATGACGAAGTCAAGTTTTACAAGCAAATCTTACACTACACAAGGTATTTTGGAGTTAGTGCATATTGACCTATGTTGACCTATGAGAACAAAAAGCCACTATGGTGATAGATATTTCATTTTATTTGTTGATGATTATTCAAGAATGATGTCTATAGTGTTTTTGAAAGAAAAAATTGATTCTTTTCAAATGTTTATTTGGTATAAGTCAAGAGTTGAAAAGGAGACTGGAAGAGAATTGAAGTGTTTGAGATCTGATAGAGGAGGTGAGTTTACATTTGATGAGTTAACACTTTTCTGCGATGAACATGGAATAAAGAGACAAATGTTTGCACCGAGGACACCACAACAAAATTGTATAGTAGAAAGAAGGAACAAATCCATTATTGGTTGTGCTAGGACACTGATGATTGAGAAGGGAGTGTCTCAAACATCTTGGAGAGAATTAGTCAGTACTGCTGCATATGCACTGAACCAAGTACATCTGAAGAAAGGAACACACAAGACTCCATATGAAATCTAGTATGGTCACAAACTGAATGTAAGTTATTTCAAAGTATTTAGAAGTAGGTGTTATATTCTCAAGGATGATAGAAAAGGAAAGTTTGATCATAAAAGTGATGAACAAATATTCTTAGGATATTCTACTAAGAGCAAGGCTTACAAGTGCTTGAAAAAGTCTACTAACAAAATTGTAGAAAGTGAAAATGTAAGGATTCATAAATTTGTAGAGAAAAATGATGAGTAAAGCAAAAAGGAACCTGATGACTATCAAAGATTTTTATATGTTCAACCTAATGTTCCTAACACCTTATTGATAGTTCGGACCAAGGAAGAAGTTGAACGGAGAGAGCCACCAACGAATGTTGAAAATTAAGAATTGCCACAATCTACCAAGCCTATCTAGGCAAGTATGTGAGAAGACACCACTCACTGAGAAAAATTATTGGAGACAAGAATGCTGGAGTAATGACAAGAAGTAAGTTGAGAGATAACACATGTTTGATTTTTGAATTTAAGAGAAGAAAAGTTAAATGATGCATTAGATAATGAAGATTGGGTTAAAGGTATGTGTAGATGTCTAAAAATTATTCATATTAATTAAATTTATTTAATTGATAATCCCTGTGGCATCATAATTAATTTTAATTAATTAATCATTATTGTCATATTCCTCTATCCCTTTAATTAAAATTATTTAATTAAGTTGGCTTCACCTAAAGTATTTTAAATTAAATTTGAGTACTCCCTTCTCTAATGAATTAAAATTATTTTAATACATATCCGCCATAAATCCCCTTTTGAATAAATCGGTATTTATTTAAATCCCTCCTCATCCTAATATTCTTCTAAGCTTGGGTTAATCTAAATCCAATTTAAATTAATCTAAATCTCTACCTAAAGCCTAGCCTAGTCGCATCACCTCACTTGTTAGACCTACTTCCCCACCTAATCATTTCATTAACCTCAGTTAGAAAGTGATTCCTAATCTCATTAGAGATAATGAGTTGCTCACACATGTGTGAGCAACTCTTCCCAAGGAAGCCACCAAACTTCCTAAAATGCTCCAACTCTCTCTTACAAATTTGTCCCCCACACTCTTCCCCAAATTTGCTCACACATCTGTGAGCAATCTTGAGCCACTCAAACCTTAAATGCCCATCTTGTCTCAAATTGACCTTTCAAAATAGCCATGCCTTCTAAGCCCGTGTGGTTCCTTTGTGGATGCCACATAGGTTCCACCTCATCCAAGCCCTGTCTCTCCCTCTAAAAGTCTTTAAAAAGAGGCCCTTCCATGAGCAAATCATCTTTCATTTTTCCATGCATTGTTATCATGTTAGTTTAGCTCTAGAATCTCATAGCAATTTTTAGCATTGTTGGTTATTGTTCTTTCTTTCAATCTAGATCACATAGCATAATCTTAATGGTTAATGAATATTAGTTTTGTTCATAGCATTTGTAGTTTCTTTTCATGATCAATCACATATAATGCCTAAATGGTAAATGAATCTTGCATATCATTTATAGTTTAAATCTTCATCTTCATCCTTTGCATCTCTTGGAATCCTTGGGGCAAAACAAGTTTTTCATACTAGTTTTGTGCCATTTTGGGATCTCCTTGGCTTGCATTTAGCTTAAATCATTTCAAGCATTCATTGGGGATTCTCTCATTGTGTTTGGAGATCACATCCACATTCTCCCAAAATGAACAAATCAAACAGGGCTTGGGTGCTTCCGTTTTGGTTCAATCGGAGGTGGTGGGTGAACCTTTGTCATATTTATTGCATGCATGTTTTCAAATAACGTTTGATTGTCACGTGTGCTCTCGAGAGGTTAGGTTCATCACATCTATATTTTGGCACGCCTAGTGGGACACCCACCATGCAAATTTGCTCCTTATTTGAGTATTTTCATCATCTATTTCTGAAACTCCGACAATCCTCGTATCAGCCTGTGAGAATAGAAGTACGAGTAAACTCATTCTGGCCCTTTTTACTCACTACATGATGAGTATATTCATACTGCATGTGGATAATACTCGTATTGGCCTTTTTCCCTCTCTGACTGCATTCTGACTGTATTATTTCTCGCCTTGTTTCCTCGTACTGCAACCCTTGTATTCTTGTATTGAACATGGTATATTCTTGTACTAGAACTCTGCGATAGGTATTTTCTTGTATTGTTCTATGTGTATACTTGTATGAGTTTGCACACAAAATCTCTTGCTTTGTTTGCTTGTATCAGAAATAGAGCAATTTTGGAGCCTTAAATCTTATTATTTTTGGATTTTGGTGATTGTTTTGGCTTCATATTGTCCTTGACCTTCCGTTTTGCAGGTCTAACATGTTTTTGTAGATCATTTCACAAAAAGAACACTTTCCAAAGTCATCAATATCTCAAATTGCTAACATTTTTGTGGTTGTAGCATGTTTGTCAAAGAAAATCATTTGCAAAGACTACTAAATCTATCTATCTTGCAGGTTGCCTAGGATATATGAACAAACTTTGTGTTTTCATTAATTTGTTTCTACCCATCTTAACAAAAGTCCACTTGTAGTGTTTTGTCAAGTGATAGGGGATTATGCTATTATCTTTTTAAGACAATCAGAAACCTAGACCCATTTGACATTATACTTTAATAGGGACTTTGGGAATGAACAAGCATGCTTGATGTGATTGAGAGAAAGCAACATTGGATAGGAGAGTATGAATTTTTCCCCTTGAGGGAAAATACAAAGTCTAGACTCCTCTCGTTGCCAATCCATGCTTTCAATTTCATCCTTTAGATGGGCTTTTTGGTTGAGGTAAAACTCTCCTGGGAACGACACACGTGAGAACGAGATGTAAGCCCACCACTCCAACTCACGTTAATCAAATTTTATTCTTGGGGTTATAGCCTCGGAAGCTGGATAACATTTGAGCTTATACTTGGCTCTCACGAAACACATCAGTAGGGCCTCACAGTCTAAATCACATTTATGTGACTACCTTTTCCAAGGTTCTTTGTGGGGCTATATGCCTAAATCGTGCTTGCGTGAACACAAAGAGTGTGTTCGAACGAATATCCTAACTAAAAGACATTAACTAGAAGCAAACTGGTCCACCCCCGAAAGTGTGATAATCAAAGTGTAAGGAGAATAGTAACCTCCCCAAGGCACTCACCATATCGTACCTTCTTGAGCATTTGGAGTTGGATAATACGACATCATGACTGAAGCCATTGTGTGCTTGGTGATGGTCGTATTCTGATTAGCTTTTGAAGTGTACCTAAGTTTGCGAGTGAGGATTTTCACAATCAACCAACTCCTCAGGGTAGGCATTGTACTTGACTATTTGCAAAATCTTTCCCAAGAACATACACATTTTGAAAATGTTGTCAATATCATTTATCCTTATTGTTTGTCTCCTGCAAGGTTTCTTTGTCCCTTGCCGGATTGTTTTCAAGATGAGTGGTTGTTATCTTTTGATTTGAATGCTTGAAGTTGGGTCCTTTTCCATTGAAGAGAAAAATAAAACTGGAAGTCCAATTGATCATATTTATTCAAAATATACTTGAACTTAAGCGCTCTCCAAATCATTTGTCCACAAACATTGATCAAAATAACTCAAGCACCATCCTTTTGAGATATGACCGATTTAACAAAGCACAAGAAAGAAAAGTTACCTATTGCCCATGTCTATCAAGAGAAGAAAGTTGTAGAATATAAACTCAAGGATCATCAACCTACCTTGAACGCAATCAAAGAAGAGAACAAGTATCAAGACAAACTTGATAGAGTAACCTACAACGAAAAGATCATGTAGTTTGGAGCACACTTCCAGATTAACCGCCGCTTCGTTACCCTTAAAAATGAAGACTAGTTGGCTTATCGCACACCACATTCTTTTGAATCACACAAAATTATCTCAATACCTTTGCATTCTTGCATCATAGACCATCCTTTAGGTGCATTTACATCATCCCCTCAGATAGTCTAATTTAAATCAAAAACAAAATCCAAACAAAAATAACAAAAAATAAATAAATCCAAAATCCAAAAATCAATCAAACCATCCAAGTATCCGCCTAGTGTCACATCTTTTTGAGTTTCTTAATCCTTATCCAAAATAAAGATTAATCCTTATCAAAAATAAAAATCATCTTATAGCTCCACGCTTTCGACTAAGCATTGTCTAGGGTAGCTCGTACTTATCTTTGTAGGCCTCATCATCTTGATTGAAATATTGGCTCGCATTGACAAGGATCCTATCTTTTGAAGATCGCAAGTCTATCTGAGGTCGATAATCCCATCCAATGTGATCTTACACCAAAAAAAGGGAAACTCATTCCTGTTTGGCACTTGGTAATCCTTAGCTCCATCATCCTAATCAAATCAACATCCAAGCATCCTTTAGTTCATACATTTTTATCCTAAATCTTGCATCTATCCTTAGATATCCTTAGATTTACCCTATCCTCATCCTTAGTCTCTTTAGAAACATCTTGCATTCATCCATTTCACTCCATCTTCATTTCCTCTTCTTAGGACTCGCATTTCATGCTTGCTGAGACATGATCAAATAAGAGAAAGAATATAGATTATAATATAGCCACTAGTTTGTCCGATCCCAATGATCCTAACATCGCAATGGTAACATATGATCCACAACCACCACAAGTCGAGAATATGTGGGAAGATCCAACTGAGGCACCCACCACAAGTTCCATGGAAGGGTTTATGAGTCATCCTGGCCATGCACAAATGGTTAGCGTAAATATAGCCAAAAATCATCTCGCCATCTTGGCTAACTATGCACAAGAGGGTACTCCCATTCCACCAGAACTCCAACCCTTCATCCCCATAAACCCCTCCAGTGCCTCCACACTGTTGTGCAACAGATCCTTGATCCTAGCTGCCAAGTGACTCAAGTGGCCTCACCCATCACCCATCTCTTGCAATCTAGGACCACTTTCCCATAGCGAAAACATTGACATAATGCACTCCTTTTTCTATCATGGGACTACCACCTCCACCAACAACATCTCAAGCTGCCACTTAGGCACAAAACTTCGCACACGCGCCACCTCCACTTCCTACACAAAGTTCCACACAAACAATATCCCCACCTTTCATGAGCCAAGCCTCCATGTCAACACCTCTCTTATAGGGGACAACATAAGAACCTCCTTCCATCGCTCAACAAGCCTTCACTCAAGTGCCCATCCCACCTATCACTCAGCTTGTCTCTACACAAGTGTCCCTCCCACCTTTCATCGTCAATGCACAAGCCCAACAACCTTTTTCTCACGATGGAGATGCCATTTATGGGGTCTCAAAACCAACCATCCACATCACAAAATCCCACCATCACATTCACCATCCCAACTACCTTCGCATCACAGCCTACTTTCCCATTCGCAGCACAACCTCCACCGCAACCCCCTCAAACGACACCTCTTCCCATATTCACTAACTACCTATCCTTTCCAGTAACCATCTCTCAAAATGTGCCTCCACCACACCAAAAAAATTCCTCTCTTTTCACCAACTATCCCACACAACCACTTCTCATCACCCATGTCCAAACAACCATTTCACCTCTCAACAACGCGGGCATGCACCCTACCTACATCGGCCAAACACACGGGCCAACACATCATCAACCTCATCCACAACAACAATACTTCCCTGTGCAACAAAAACATCCCCTCATTCCCCAACAACAACAAGCAACTCTACATCCTGCACAACAATACATGTCTACACCTCAACAATAATATATTCCCCAATACCTATCACAAAATCCATTCCAGTCCACCTATATAGCTAGGAAATTCCCTTATCTAATCCCATAGTATCCCCTGCAAATCCATCCAAATTCGCCTGCACCATCAAACCCCTTCCCAATGGGAGTACCCACTCCAACACTTGCCAATTCAAAATGGGAAGAAATGAAGAATGCTCTGAAAGAGCTTAGAGCCAAAACAAAAAGCAAGACTTTCAAGTTTGAGGAAGTCTGTCCTTATCCTTTTGATAGATCTATCACAACATTTCCCTTTCCTAAGTATTTCAGGACACCTAAATTTGACAAGTACAGGGGGAAGGGAGATCCAGTCATCCATGTTGAATAATTTTACATGTCTTTCCAAGAGGTTGAATATAGCGACAATTTCCTCATGCGCCTCTTTCCCAAGAGCTTGGGAGGAATCACTATCAAGTGGTTCTTGTTACCGATTTTCGGTACCAAGCTCAATCAAATGAGCTATCAGGTTTTAAAATAATTTGAGGTTACATCTTGTTTCTGCTGAAATGCATACATATGCAAAAGCTTGAACATTTTGAGAAGAAGTATCTTTATTGACAACATAAGTAAACCATGTCTCACACATGCCATGAGACTAACCCTTATGATACAAATAAAAACAAAGCTATACATTTTAAAGATGCTAAAAAAAGTAGAGGCACAAATAGTGTAGGATGACTCGTCATTGCTTGGATGACAAGATTGGCTTGCGTTGCTTTACCTTGTCTGTATTTCTCCCGTCTATCTTGCGTCCAACCACATGATAGCTTGCTGCTCCATTCCTGCATATGAGAGATAGAATGATGTTAGATCTCATAGATCTAAGCAATGACACGTCATCATGCACTATGGATGTCCACATCTACAAATGTATAAGTTTGTTACTCACATGTATCACAAGGGGTAACCTATCACGAATGTCTGAGAAATCAAGAGATATCAAAGAAAAAAAACTCATGTCATATTTTTTTTATAACTAGTTTGCTTCATGTGTAGTTGCAGATGTCTATCATGTAGCACATGGAGTTAAATGTGGCTCCCACAAGGGTAGAGCCCAGCGTGCTACATGATAGAAAATCAAATACATTGAGATAGTGGCATCAAGCTGGTATACAATGAGATAAAGTAAAAGTACAGTCCATTTATTGAATACAATGTTGTTGGTGTTTCAAAAGGAGCTATCATAAAATCAGTATTTAACATTTTGAGACAGTAATGAGCTCAAAACAGTGACATGTTATGACATTAAAGAAAGTTGGAGAAGCATATGCAAATGCAACAATCAGTAGTGCAAAGGACAAGCATTGTAGTCATTTAAGGAGAAGAGATACATAATGGTCTTCAAAGGACAACATGATACACTATGACAACAAATTATGCATTTGATTGGTAAATGAAAGGTTTAGATATAAAGAAAAATCAGTTTTAAGGTCAGGCACATGTATGTTTTCAGCCATATTAAATAAATGACTTGATATCCTACAGTGCGGAGTAGCATAACTTCAAGGTACAAGTGCCAACACTAATAAGAAAAGAGGGTATTATGTTATCAAAGTGAATTCAAATTCATAAATCTTTAGCAATGGCAGCCTTGAATTGGGGATATAAAAAGAGGTAATTCGGATACAAGTTGAAAGTAAAAGAAAAGTAGCAAAGAAATGCATGATGGCCCAAGTATGTACACAAAAGAAGTGACATGAATCATCACAAAAAAAAGGGACATCATTAATGCTAAAAGGTATCGCAAATGAAATGCCAACTATGTGCGTATAGACATATTCTACATTTTTAGCAAGAGAAAAAAAAATTAGATCTTGTCATGTTCATATCAGCTTGTCCTTGGGAGAAATGATGGTTATTTAATATGATCAACTTCAGCAACTTCAGACATTGTCAATTATTTCAATAATATCAAGCACAAGGGCTGCTATAGGTGGGTTTGTTATTACAAGGTTAATAAAGGAGAACCCCCAACAAGTTACATAGTAGAAAATCCTCCAGATCTTTTCATAGAATTCTGAAAATTATAAGGATTTGAAACATGTTGCAATAGGTAGAGAGTTTTCATTTCTTTTTGGTTTCAGATTTGTCTTCAGATGTTCATGGCCGTTCAATATAAAAAGAAAAAGAGGAATGAGTATTTTCAAAAATTTATAGCTGAAAGCTAACAAAAACAAAGCCTTCATTCGAGCCAGCATATAAAAAATCAGTTTCTTGCATAAAAATTAGAGATATTTTTCATATATTTCTTTTCAACATAAGGTGAATACATAGGGAAAATGGATCATTTTAATTTAATCTTAAACAAAGCTTGAGTAACAAATCAAATATAGCATGAAAAACAACAAATTTTCAAAGAAATCAAGCACCAATGAAGGAATACATCAAAATGCACAAAGATCTACAAAATATGGATCTCAAATGAGTTATTATTAGAAAAAAATAATGGCCACAACTGTATTGAGCAAGGGAATGTTTCAGATTTACAAAAAAGTGCCAAAAGATGCTCACCATTTTTATAAATCCGTATGAAGGGAGCTCAAGAATGCAAGTTCTTTCAAGCTGTGAGTGCTAGGACATTTTTGAAACCTTCAAAAACTCCATTTCAAAATCCTTTAAACCCCATTCATGGCTGCCAACCAACAATAGAGAAACAACTCCAAGGCAAGAGAAAGAAGCACCTCATCCATGGCGTGAGCAGCAGACAAGGAGCAGCAGCAAAAAACGCAGGCAAAACCCCTCTTTTTCTTCCATGGCGGCTGAAGCATTTCATTTCCAGAAAAGTAAATGCCAAATGCAAAATGAAATGAGTAAGTTTAGGGTTCAAAATCCCCTATCTTCTTCTTTACGTGCCAAGGAGAAAGGCTTTTAGCCTTGTTTTAATTTTTTCATTTTCTCCCCAAGAAGTGACTCACGCCATATTCTTTATGGTATGTAAAAATGATATATTTTTAGCACCTCCTCCTTTTTCCAAAGTTCCATATTCATAAATGAAAGAGACTATGTTATTAAAATGATATTTTACAAATCATTTTTAATAATATAGTTCAAATCTAATATATTTATTTAGATTTTTAAAAGTTAATAATAAAAATCTTATTTTAAATAAATTATTAATAATTATTAATAAATCATTTATTATTTATTATTTTCATAAATATTATTAAATTAATAATGTTATTAAGTGATTTTAATTATCACTTAATAAACATTATTAATATAATTAAATATTTATAAAAATAATAAATAATAAATTAATTATTATTAAATTATTACAAATAGTAAATATCTTATAATCCATTTATTTAATGAAATATCTCTGATATTTATTAAAGAAATGGATAATAATCGTTTAATATTTATAATTTAAAATAAGATTTTTATTTTTATCTTTTAAAATATCTAAGCAAATATTTTGCAAATGCTATGACCAACTGCTCATGTCATTGAGATGCGGATGAAATTTCTAAGTGGAGTTATTACTTTTCAGAGACTTTTTGAAAGCTTTTGAGAGATAAGATTGAATTTTTGGGAGATATTTATGATGACATTAATGAGGCATGACTTCTGAGTCATTTTTATGTGTTTTTGAAGTCCTCTAAAGGCCTAAAAAATTGACTAATAGGCAAAATCCGACCCAGATTTTATTGCTATTATTTAATGATACAACTAGATAAAAATGTACAAGTATGAGTTGAGACTCATTTGTCAGGAGTTCTAGGGTTTTGCAGTTTTGACAGCCTTGTGACTATTTTCAGTCCTTTTTCTCATTTTGTTTTAGCTTGTAACTCATTTTTGTAGATACAGGAATACATTGGAGTTCATTTTTATGTAATATTTTGCCTTCTTATCTATAGCAGATGTTTTGTTGCAGTTTACATTTTGTGTTAAAGAAATTTTCATAGTTTTGTGCTGTGAAAGTTTATCTTTCCTTCCTAAACACAATTTCTCAGACCTTTCTGTGAAATACTTATGCATGAACATGAAGTAAATAGGTTGTGTGAGTTTATGATTGCATTTAGGTGTATTTTCAAGAATTATTCTTTTGTATGCTGCAAGTTTTAGTTTGGTGCATCACCCTTTAGGACTTGGATTTTATTTCATGTTATCCTTTTATTCCTTTTCCCCGAAAAATTAAGTTTTGGGACTTTAGGTGAAGTATCATATAGGAACTGGCCTAGAATCTGAAGATTCATTCCAGTTATAGGTTACCCACAACCTTGGAGTGTTTCCATGTTTCTCAAAATGACTGAGTTTTTCTAAGCTTAACAGGGTGCACTTTTGAGAGCTAACAGCTCTATAAGATACCATATGGATCAATAACAAAATTTACAGAACTTTCTGAAAAGTTCGTAGCACAATACACACATGTCAAAAATGAGCTATCCCTCTTGGAATTGTGCAATTTGAAATAAAAAGGAGGTGAGAGCCCGACTGACTACTTACAAAGATGGTAGAACCTCACCACAAGGTCGTCATATCAACCGCCAGAGAAACATCTCACCAAAATCTTCATTGATAATCTGTATTCGAGGTTATCCCACTTCATGCGCATGAATTGAATACAAACCTACCAAGACATTAAGGAAAAAGGAATGGATATTGAAAGAGGCCTCTTGGACGAAGGTACCATCAGGCACTATAAAGAAAGCTCGCAAGATAAGCCCAGCAATGACCGATCTCGGTATGGGAATACAAAAAAGAACGTTGTCATAGATGGAGCCATTGACACCAAACATGTCCAAATTATTGTGGCTGGTCCTACACCACCTACTCCTGCATATCAACAACAAACATCAACCCATGCAACATAACCAATATCAAACCAATTCCATATCAATCACCCCGACACAAAATAAGCCCCACATCAAAAACAATCAAAAGCACTCATTCACCCCCCTTGGTGAACCATTGGACGTGATTTTTCATCAGATGGTTAATGATAACTTGATCATTTACCCCCAAACCTAGCCTTTCGATGAGACCACCCCAAATCCTGCATGGTATAAAGAAAATGAATATTGTGACTATCATCGTGTCAAAGGACACACCACCATAAAGTGCATGAAACTCAAGCACTACATCCAAAATATCAGTGACAAGAAGGAGATCACAGTGGACACACCTACCCAACCTTTGCCTAATGCCAACCTGCAAATCTTTCAAAATGTGTTCCCTCAACACAAGTCTGGCAAGAATGCAACCAATGCTAATTCGCCACTCGAGAACCCATAAAAAGGTAAGAAAGGTGACCATGCCGATGGAAAATACTACACAGCTACCTACATCAACTATGATAAATTTGTTGGATGCATCTCCTAGGTCGAACCCAGTGTCAATGTCATCCATGTCAAAGGTGCCAACAGTCAGTGTGTAGTCACCACACATAGAGGTCAGATATCTGTTGCCGGTTTAATCCAATGCCCACCCCAATGCACAATACAACCTCTTGGAACACCTTGGGAATACACCTTCCCAAATCTCCATCCTCGACCTTCTCCACACCTCACCCATTCACCAAGAGATCCTTAATAAAGCTCTCCAAGAGATGCGTTTCCTCACAGACATTAATACCATCTAGTTTGAGAACCTTGTGGGACACTTATCCGCATCTTGTAGTCTTTCGTTCAAGTCTTCTGATATACCATCCATCGAACATGATCACAATCTCCCTCTCCGCATCACCGTAATGGTAAATAACTTCGCTGTCAAATGGGTCATGATAGATAATGATTCGATCCTTAATTTATGCACTCTAAAATTCATCCAATAGATGGGATACACAGAGACTAACATATCACATGAGGTCATCACCATTAAATCCTATGGTAACTTGGAGCATACCTCAGAAGTACCATTTTGTTGCCTATCAAGATGGGCCCAACAATTCAAGAAACTATTTGCCATGTTTTTTATCTTTATCTTCCCTACAACATCCTCCTCGATCGTCCTTGGATTCACCCCATCAAATCCATCCCATCCACCTATCACTAGTGCATAAAGTTTCCACATCAAGGCACTGAAATCACCATCCACATTGGTCCCCAACCCTTCACATATTGTCGTGCATTGGAAGCATCATTTCTGCACTACACCCATTGTCCTGGAATCGATATTGGCACTTCTGTTGCGAGTTCATCCCGATCCCACTGCGATCCAAAGACGATCCTAGCTTCCACCCTTTCCACTTTCAAGATTAATAACATGGGCTGTGGTGAATACAGTTTGACATATGCCTTCATAGTAGGAGCGCTACTGCTCGACCCACATACCCAAGGGCATCTGTGCCACCAAAGAAAACTCCCTCAAGAAGAGCGTGAAGTCAAACAAATGGAGCCATCAACATTCATCCCCCATGGTATTCTAAATAATCAAGAGATGGACCTTGATATCAATAGGTGATTGTAAAAAGATCCCTCACTTCCTGACATCGAGCTCCTCAGATACTTCAAAGATAAATACCCTGCATCACACAAATGAGCTACAAAATAATGGAACAATCAAGGTGGTGGTCTAGGACCCAAAGAGGGTGGTACGAAAGACCCATTACAAGCCTCACAAAATCTAAAACATCAATGTAGTTGATTCAATGCCCCTCGCCTGCATATAAAAGGCCCCAATACCACAACTGGGGGCACCAATTTGCCTAACGTTACCCTCTTGAATATCTAAGACGATCTTGTAAAAATTAAAGACATCCTTGAATAGGAAGAAAATAAATCCTACGATAATATATTTGATGATGAAACCTTCCTGGGAAACTCTGTCCTCCGCCAGCTCGTCATCAAACTTATCAACCTCCCCCTCATCCGTCCCAAACTCATAGACTAGGACCAACCAAGCATCACACACATCAATGAGTTTCAAAGCGAAGAAGCACTCCTATGATTCATGGGAGCATCAAACCAACAACAAGACTGGGGGCACGAATTAGCATATGTCTACAAGCTTGAACAAGGGATGCTTTGGGGAAGAGGAAGTGTTTAGGGGCAAAAGTAAAAATAAAAAAGAAACGAACGAGTCTTTTTTGTGAAAACCCCTCTAGGGCACATTCTGATTCCAAAAAAGTAAAAACAAAGGGTGTATCTTCTAGTGAAAACCTCTCTGAGACGCTAGAAGATGAAGACTTTCCTCTTCCTCCCATCCATGATTACAGACTAGAGCAGTCTTCCATACTCATCGAAAACACTAAACTCGTCAACTTGGGAACCAAAGAATGTCCTAAGATAATATACATTGCAGCATCCCTAACTGAAGGTGAAGAGACAACTTTCACAATGCTCCTCCAAGAAGCAACCATAAATTTTGCATGGTCATATGCTCACATGAATGGGCTAGATCCAAACCTAGTAGTTCATCACCTTGCAGTAGACCCAAATGCCAAACTAGTCAAGCAGAAGCTTCGCAAGATGCACTCCAAAGTGGCCCTCTTGGTTAAAGCAGAACTCAAAAAGATCCTTCAAGAAAAGATCATTCATGCCATTGATTATTCAGAATGGATATCTAACATGGTGCTAGTGACCAAGCCATCAAGAGAAATCTAGATCTGCACAGACTTTAGAGACTTGAACAAAGCATGCCCAGAGGATGATTTCTCTGTGCCAAACATTGACATGATTGTTAACCTCACAACTGGTCACGAGATGCTATCACTCATGGATGGCTTCTTAGGATATAATCAGATCCATATAATAGAAGAAGATCAACACAAGACAATATTCAAAACACTATGGGGCACCTTCTGTTACAATATGATGCCATTCCAATTAAAGAATACATGAGCTACATATTTACGAGAAATGATAGCCACCTTCCACGACATGATGCACAAGATACTTGAAGACTACGTGTATGAAATTTTCCCCAAATCAAAGACACAATTAGAACACCTTGACATTCTTGAGCATGTGTTCGATCGCCTACATCACTATGGCTTAAATTTAAACCCAAAGAAGCGTGTCTTCAGTGTAACATGAAGTAAGCTATTGGGGTTCATTGTATCACAGAGAGGCATCAAGATTGATCCCAAGAAAGTCAAGGCCATAATGGACATGTCTCCACCCTGTACACTCAAGAAGCTAAAGAGCCAACAAGGAAAAATATAGTACATCCGTAGATTCCTATCACAACTAGCTGACAAGTGTCAACTATTCACATATCTGCTTCGCAATGATACCAGTTTCAAGTGGGGATCCAATATATCAACGGAGTTTTGAGAAACTCAAAGACTACCTAGCCAACCCACCCATCCTTGTATCTTTTAAATTTTAGCGACCACTACAACATAGGGGGCAGTGCTGGTACAACTCGATGATAATGCAAAGGAAATAGCCATCTACTACATTAGGCGAACACTTGTCATCTATGAGTTGAACTACTCACCCATGGAAAAGGTATGTCGTGCAGTGGTTTTCACCACTCAAAATCTTCGACATTACATGCTAAGACACACCATAAATCTCATTTCTAAAGTGGACCCACTCAAGTACCTGCTTTCAAAAACAACACTTATAGGCCGAATGGAAAAATGGGTTATGCTCTTAAGAGAATTCGACATCCAGTATGTAGACAAAAAAATAATAAAGGCGCAGGTCATTGCAGATCAGCTAGCTGAAGCACTCCTAGTAGATGCATATCCTTTGGTAATGGAGTCCCTTGATGAACATCTCTGCATGGTCGAAGAACAACTGATATGGAAGCTATACTTTGATGGATCCTACATATCTCATGGATTAGGGGCAGGAATCGTCTTTGTCACACCTCAAGGTCTTTTATTTGTGGTCTTTGTTTCTCCTCCCTTTTCCTTTGTGTCTAGGTCTCCTTTTCTGTGTCATAATTGGTTAGGGTTTGAGTGTACATATGAGGTTAGTTTTGTTTTACTATTTTCTTTCTTTAATAGTTTATTTCACATATTTCTTTATGGTTCCAAGGAAATTGGTAGTTTTGAACTCTCATGGGTATAAATCTGGTGTGGATACTTTCTTTTGGCTTCTTGTAGATAGTCGACATAAACTCTCCTCTATGAATACTTGTTAATATATGAATATAGCCTAAAAAATTTATAATCATCATCAAGTTTATTAGCTTGTTTAAGTATAAGATTTAGGCCCTAATTACAATTATAAGTCTCTGTGAATGAGATGTGATTATTGAAACTCTTCTTGAACATTCTCAAATGGATTATGTTACTAATGGAAACAATTAATTTTCTGAACATGAACTTTAAGTTGACTCTCTCTCTCTCTCTCTCTGAGTGTGTGTGTGTGTGTGTGTGTATAAAACTAAATCCTATGCTCTCATTGATATGGGGACTAGAGATATGGGTCATTCCAGTACTTCTCAACTATAATCTAACAATTTTTTATTACTCTTCAACTATCTTTTAGATGTTTTCTGAGTTCTTTGAGGGTGATGTTTGGAGAGTTTATAAATTGTAGACAATATTTGATTGATGTTTCAATTGTGGTTATGAAGATAGTTAACTTGATGATTCTTCATTTTTGCTTCTATTAACTACAACCTGGACATAAATGGTCACTCTAACTGAAGTAAGCATGTCTAGCCTTTACGAAACAAAGTATAGAGATGAATGTTTATTTTACAGAGAAGGTTCATATTTACAATGGTATCTATATATACATGTGGTTTATTTACATAATTGATAAACATTATTAATAAACACATATATGTATGCACCTTTTTCTATAGAAATATAATGACACAAATGTTGGAAAACAAACAGTTTTGGATGGGCAATAATTTCTTACTGATAGGTTATACTTGGTTCTCTTTGTTTGATTCATTTGAGAGATATCTACTTTTCTACTTCACAATGACCATCATGCTTCGTTATCATTAAGTGAAGCTCACATATGTTGTATCCATGTTGATATTCTAAGCTCTTGGAATTATGCAACTAGTTCATAGAAATAGTTGATTAATGTTTTATCCTACTCAAAATTGAATTCTAACAATTGATCTTAGTTGGAAAGCTTTGGGATTTTTGTAGGGAAACCTTGTATAGAGAGGTTTACTAAAATCTTACTTGGAGAAAGCAATGGAAAAACAACACAAATTTTGTTGGACATCTTCAAGACACGAACTTCTATTGGTTGTAATTAAATCCATTATGTAAATTATATGTCAAAAAATTTATATATGTTAAAAACCTGTGATATTTTGATATTTGTATGTATTTGAGCTCAATGAGTTCTAGGCAAGATCAGAGGTTTTCTTGATTCCATTCTTTCCTACCAGTGCCCACATTGAATGGAGATGTAAATTACTTTTTCTTTATTAATAAAATTCCTTCCGCTTCGACCTTTACCCATAAAAAAGAAAGAAATGGAGAATATTAATTAAACATGATTATTTAATTAATTACAATGAGATAGGGTATAATTAAATAGTTCATCGAATATTCAATTATATTATAGATAAATAATTGATGAAATATTGATTAGGTGTTCAATAATTAAAGTAATTAATTAAAGTCACTTAATTATGAAATTAAAAGTTAAATGAAGATTTTGATCATAGAATATGGTAGAAAGACACAATTTATTTAAATAATCAATATTATTAAATAAATTAAATAGGAAAATTAGTAATTTCATTATGTTAGAGCAATAGGCCATTTTTAAGTGTCTACATTTTGTCCCTCTTTGATATAATGCTTTTTAGGAATTTTTTCAAATAATTTTTGATAAAAAAATAATCCCAATATGCCCGTATGAAAAAGTATTATTAACTAGGTATAATGGTGGCCCCTCAAAACAATGAGTGAATTTTTTTTTGAGGGCCCATTTTATAAATTTTGTGATCAAGATCATGATGCAACTTACAATTTTGAAAATGGGGTTTGTATGCAAAAGTTATGGGCTCTGGAAGATAGAAAGCATCACGACCAATAGAAATGCAATGGGTGCATGTCCATCGACCATGGGTGGGAGGGTATAAATAGGATTTTGGGGGTCACTTTAAAGTTTATTGTGCACTTTTGAGCCTTTGGAGAACTAGGAGTAAAAGGAGATATTTTTGACCATTTGGAGAGTGATGACAGACTAAAAGGATGGGACACACATCAGTGAGCGAGTAAGGACAAATCAACATCTAGATGACGTGCCACCTCCAGTATGTTTTGAACTTTTTGCCATTGTTTTTCCTTGTTTTTCTTCTTTTTAGTAGACTAGGTCAGGAAAATTATAGGTAGAATGACACAGATGTTGATCGAGAATGACACACTCAATGTAATTAATCAACACACTTAAGAAACTAGGCATAGGTCTAGGTTTGTAACCGAGCTACAAATTGTAGGTTATGGTGATGCACAATCGCCACATATATAGAGGATAGGTTTAGGGCTTGAAAGTTAATCGAGAAACTTATGAGAGGCTAGGGTGATGCACATGTAGTGTAAAATCATCACAAATGTAGGGACCTTGAATCGCACATAAAGTGCACAATCAACTCACTTTGAGTGCACGATCAATGCACTTGTTTCAGGATAAAGATTTTTTAATTAATGCGGATAAAGAGTAATGAAACTCTTATGAATGTATGCAATTTTAAATAGTGTATGTTTGGTAGATAGCAAGTAATATTGAATGAAATGACTTTATTTTACTTTACATGTAAATGTGTGATGGATAGAGATATAGTCATAGGGGCTAGTGGTTAGGATGGATTTCTATATGTGATTGGACTAGCTAGGGATTTGGACTAGACTTTATAGATTAGGGATGATGTCTCGATTACTCAGGAGAATCAGCTTGTTGTGTTAGATTATAGTTATAGACTGACTAGACATGAACAAGATCACTTGGGGAGCCTAGGATTATTTCATATTACATTGATGCCCGAGATTAGGGCAAATAGGGGTTTAGTGGTTGCGCTTTACAAGAAATGGAACTCAGAGATGTCTTCCTCACACTTACCTATAGGAGAGTGCACAATCACTTTGGAGGATGAATATAGGATATTATAGATCGTGATTTATGGAGAGAGGATTGTGTACTACTCGGTTCGGATAAGGCGATCACCTCTATGTGACTTCCTTTCTTACAGTGTGGAGGATTTGGTGGCCAGAGGGTATGACACTAGATGGGTAGCTATATTGGGATATGATGCACACTTCATGATGCTTTGTGGAGTTGTAGTAGGTGTCTTAGTTCCCTATAGGAGAGGCCATGAACTTCCTATTGGTTAGGGAGAGATCTTATTGATGATGTGGTTTGAGGGAAGAGTGTATGCATGGGGGCCTTGTGTTCTAGTCATGTTGTATCTGTAGATACTTGAATTTGATTAAAATTCCTCTATTAATTTAATTAAATACCTCTATCTATTTAAATTAATTCATAAATCTCTTTCTTCCCACTTGGAATTAAATGCTACATTTAATTCATTTTCTCGCATGGCTCCTAAGTTTAACCCTTAACCTAACATATCCCAACCACCTAACCCTTGACCCAAACTCGACCTAGTCCATTCACACATACTAATTCCCTTTTAATTAGCTAGTCATTCTTGATTATCTAATTAAGTCCTTCACTCATTCTCTCTCCTCTAATCACATCCACCATAATAATCCACTTGCCTCCTAATACCAAGCCTAATCACCCCTCAAATATTTGCACAATCATAATCCATGGATGTAGAAATCCTAACCCTCACCCAAGTCAACCCTAATGTCACATCCCCCACTCCCCAACCAAATGCATTAAATGTCAACCTTAAATGTTCCTACATTCCTCTTACACACTCCATCCATATGTTACATTCTGTTCCCCTCTCACATCTTCCAAAATGGTCACATTCCCCCATTATTTCAAACCTCTCTCCTTTTGACACTTTTCACAATGAGAGCCATTTGAGAAAGCAATATTCATGTGCTCTCTCTCAAATGCATCTCCACCCTTCCTCAGGTTTGCATCTTGACTATACATTTCATCCTCCATTTGCCTATAAATTGAACCCCTCACTCCTTCATTTTGATCCACCATCTAAGTAAAGTTATCATGCCATTTTGAAGAAAGATCCTTAACCATAACCCCACAATACCAAAAATTTTCTATAAATCATTGAAGCTTGAGCACACATCCATTCATTTGGACCAAATCCACACAACAAAGGAGGCTTGATACTTGGGTTGCAAGGTTTTGCTTCTTGGCTTATTCATTGCTCTCTTTTAAGGTCTAATATAAGTGTTAATCTATTTTGTTTTCTTCAATGCTTTCTTATATTAGTATTCCATAAACACAACATTTTAGTTATTACAATATCATTAGTTGCACAAAATTTTATACCATAGAGGTTAGGGTTTGGTATGCGACATCACAATTTTATAGGTGCAGGCTTTTGAGCATATAGCTTTATTTCATCTTGTTTTTTACAGACAAGTGATATAGCCTAGATAGCCCTATGTGTACTACTATGATGCAATTATTCATAGGAATATGGGACATGTGAGATAATCGAGGCATTTACTAGATATCTTGAGAGTGTTTACATGGAGAAGCTACATAGGATGCTCTATGTGGGATGAAAAGGATGAGAATCTCCCATTGTGTAGACAAGATAGGTACATGATAGGTCAGTCTACTCAGTACTCCTAGATCATTGAGATACAACTGCCAGGAATAGTTTTGAGACAGTATGGAGAGAGATAGGGAGTACCGGTTGGATTGGAGTAGTTTTCATAATGCATGAGCAATGTGAGATGTTGGGAACTAGTGATCCCTATTGCAACAATGGTGGAAGAGTTTGATTCATTTGTTCTTATGAGATGGGATTGGAGGTCAAACAAGGAAGGTGTAGATACCACAATTGAGTATGATGCCTAGTGGGCTACACACATTCTAATTCCTTGTATGGATCTAGTTGTACTAGTTCAATTAGAGATGGGTTGATGAGTGAGACTATCTCAGAGGAAGCATGGTAGATGAGGTGAGAGGGGAGTCTCATAGGGAGGCTATGATAGTGGTCACAAAGAGAGAGGTGGTAGATGAGGATACAGATGAGGGGTAAGAGATGGTGGAGATACTGGTGGTAGAGGAGGTCGAGATGTAGGTGGGGGTGATAGATATGATAGGGATGAAGATGATAGGGTGGCAGAGGAGTTACTCTTGCAACTACTCCATTTATTCCTCTAGGTGGTGTGCTAGCAGCTGGGGGAAGTGATATAGATGTAGACATGATTGGGACTAGTTTTGAGTAGACTAGGAGTGGTATTGATATTGGTAGTAGTGATGAGATTGGTTCTTCTAGTGATGATTAGGAGATGGAAGAGGCAACATGTGGAGAGGAGGATGTGGGTCTGATGGACATGGCCATGGAAGGAGATGAAAAGAGACTTAGAGATGTGGTCGTGGGGGAGTTTGATGAGCCAATATAGGATGTACTAGTCATGGAAGACACTGGGACAAGAGGAGATAGTTTTGAAAAAGATTCTTTAGATATCAACAGTCTAAGATAACACTGTAGAGCTCTCCATAGTAAGTTAGATGGAGCATGGATGAGAGTGACACATAAAAAGGCTAGGGTTGTGGAGGCAGATGGTAGCATTTTAGCGACATATGCTCAAATTTTTTATTATGTCGGGAGAGTGAATACTTTAGAGGGGAAGTTTGAGAGGATACAAATGGAGATGGATGCTGAGAGGGAGATAATGAGAGCAAAGATATATGATGCAGAGTCCATAGCTCAAGATGCACTAGCTAGGGTGAGAATCTTCATTTATAGTGTACATGATATCACCTCTCATAAGTTTATGGATAAACTTGTATAGGCAGGCACAAATGTTGGCTAGGAGGCTCGGTACATGCAAAGATAGATTGACTACTGGAGGGGGGCTTATGAGAAGGTTGTCCCAGTTGGATATAGGGTACCTAGTTACACTCCCTATCATGAATCCTAGAATACACAAATATATTATGAAAGTGGTGTAATGGCACAATCTCAGAGATAATCACCATCAGTCACAATTTCTCGACAAGGACAAACTAGGACCAAGAGTTTTGTTTCAACACCTCCTAGGCCTAGTAGACCAGAGGGTGGAGGCAGTACTTGTTGATTTGTCATAGACACTATTTTTCATATATTTTGTGAGCTTCGTTATGACTTTGTATCATGATACATTTCAATATATATATATATATATATATAAGAGATGCAATTTCGGTGGCCTTATATGATTCTATGTGTTCATGCTTATGATATGTACTTTCTATGATGTTGATGCATGTGTTTTGTCTTTCTTTTTGTGCTGATGTCTATGATGTGATATTTATGAGATGCCAAATGTTAATGATGTACGTCTATGTTATGCATGTATGCATTTCCTAAATGTTCATGCTTATGTACTTATTTATGATGTGGCTAGATGTAATGGATTAATGTGATGGATGACTATGATGTGATTTCTATTTATGACGCTTGATTAATGCTATATGTACTAATATTCTTATTCAAGATGCAATCTTTATTTTTTGTATCATGATACTCTATCACAAGGATTTTTAGGACTGATAACGAGAAATGATAGTAATAAAAGCTTTTTAGAAGGTGATAGTTAGGGGATGAAATAATGATGATGAATCCTTGATTAAAACCCTTAGAATATAGTAAGTAGAAAGCTTAAAATTTTTAATAACCATGCTTGATTTCCAAATGAATTCATCTTTTTATTTATCATCATTAAGCCACTTTATCAAAGGTGGATACCGTCTTACCAAGATATAAATAATCTAGGAATGATTATCCTCTTGCATTAAAAACATGCACACTAAACAAACAAGGAATGTAGGCCGACCCATCTAGGTTGAGCATTCAGAGTTGAGGTATGTGGGACATATCACAACTAAAGTATCCATTGCAATTTTTCAATTGGATATTTGGATATGGATGTGAATTCTCTTATCACACCCAAATTTATTTTTTAAGACTTCATGAAAAACATTCCACAAACACCAGACATAAATATAAGTCATGAACCATCATGGCATCTCTAAATCTCTTGTGGACATCCTAGAGATTCTTGAGAACATTACTTGCAAAAATTAAGACATAATAAGACTAACTTGATTCAACAAGTTCCTACTATACTGATTATGTGTCTGTATTTTTGTAATAGTTTGGACATTGAATTTTGATATTTTTCTAATGCTACCTGATTTCAAGAATAAGGTACATCATCTAAGACTATGTTGTCTTATTTAGAGCATTTCTTTCCCTACATAAGAAAACATGATTTTGACAAAAGACTTTGATGTGGGATTGGTTTCATAGATAAGACATTTTGGGTAGTGTAGTCGAGGACCTCTTGACTAATCTTGATTGTTTTGACTTGGTTCTATTGAAGCTCAAATTTGTTGTATATTGATGTCATTCAATGCATGTTTTTGAAATGCAAAAGAATTGGTTTATGTACAAAGGATATTTATTGCAGATTTTTGTTGGTTTTTTTATTTGTTTGGTTGTCATTTGACAAGTTTTGGATCTTTTTCCAAATCTTTTTGGTCCACCATAGGGTTTGTATGTTTTAAGTCGAGGTATGAGCAATGTATTACATAAGTGACGACCATTATTATAGACACCCCATGTATGGTTTCCCTAGATGAATTTTTAATGTTAAATTGCAAATTTTTTGAATCTTTTTCAAGGTATTCTACAATGTTTCTGTTGTTTTGAAGGAATCTTTTCAGATTTTTAGTTTTTTTTTCAAATTTTTTTTGCAATGTTTTTGGTATTTTTCAGGACTTGGTGAATCACGACATTGGAGTGCCCCCACTCATGACATAATGGGAACCTTATTGAAAAATGGCCATGATGGACTAACTTAGTGTGAATTATGAAAGGATGTTCTTTGGACGAAGGCAACTAAAAAATTTCAAGCCATGATGGTGATGTCCACTAATTTTATTACGTAGAATAAGATGTAATGACATGTGATATCAAGATGGAGAAATGATAGATGGTGGAGCATGATCTCTACACATGGCGATAGATTGCCCATTTTTCACCATGGTACTTCTCCAAGGCCCCAATGAAGTGGTTTTCACATAGGATGAATTTATTTCTCTTGTAATTCTATTTTTGTGTCACCAAAGATGCTTGATTGCCATGTTTTTGCTAAGGTAACATTTTTTTCTTATTTTGATTCTTTTGTAGTTTTGACTTTTTGATATAGGTCTACTCTGAGAGCTATGTATAGAACTTGCGCATATGCAAGTTTTTGATGGGATCTGATAGAGGTTTACCCTATGATGTGGATATTTGATATTCTCTAGACCCATATATTGTCATGATGATGTAGGGACCCAACTAGTTTGGTTCAAACTTTCCTTGTTTTTCTCTTTCCACTTGTTTTTTCTAATTTTCCATTAGTACCAATTCAACCACTTCAAAAGACTGCGGTATGACCTTTTTTGTTGAAACTTATCTTAAGACATTGCTAATATTCTTCCAAGTGTGTTAGTGCCTTTTTCTCTTTTCATCTAGCAATTCTAGCTCATGTAGTCGTGATACTCGATATTCCTCATATGAAATTATGTGTTAAAGGGATACTCGCAATGATGGGATCTCAACCTCTATTGATAAGATAGATTCGATACTGTATACTAGTGAATAGGGAGTGGCTCTTGTGGGTGTATGAAAACTAGTGTGGTATGCCCATAAGGTGGGGTTGAGTTGGAGGTTCCAATCCTGACCAACTTCATTGACCATCTTTTTCAAGATTTTTATGATTGTTTTAATTGTAGCCTCTTCCTGGCCATTACCTTAGGGGTAGTAGTGTGAAGAACAACTATCATGGATGTGTAATTTTGCACAAATTTCTTTTATTTGTTTATTTTTGAAGAGGGAACCATTATCGGAGATAATTGTTTGTGGGACTCTATACCGACTTATGATATAGTTCAAAAGGAAATTGGAAATATGTTTGTTGATAGCATAGGTCATTAGCATTTATTTGATCCACTTTGTGAAATACTTAGTGGTCGTGATGATGTATTTATGATCATTAGAGGATAATGGATTGATCTTTCCAACAAGGTAAAATCCCCAGTAAAAGAATGGCCATGGTGAAGTAAGTGGTTGTTGAACAAATGAGAAGGTATCTGCTTCGATAGTGGGCCAATAATACCCAATTCTTATAATATTCTTGGCTAAGGTCAAGCCACTAGAGTGGGCACCACAAATTCCCTCGTGTACCTCTAATATTGTTGATTGTGCTTTGTCCAAGCTGAGACATATTAAGCTTGTACCATATAGACTTTATTTGTAGAGTGTATTAGAAATTATAGTATAACGAGAGGCTTTCCTAATCAAGGAATTTTGGTTGTGGGATAGTTATGGGGGAATAATTTGGCTAGTTAGGTAGTCATAATTATTTTTTTAACAAGGGGAATTGGGACCAAAAATATCACACACAACCTCAGAATTGGGGGTTTCAAGGGAAGGGACCATAAGCTATTCAACAATGAATTCACAATATTTCACATTAGGTTTCATGTCTAGAAAAGATCCTATAGTTTCTATAGATTTTTTTGCCTTGTTCCCGATCTTGGGGATTTTCTCGAATGTTATCTACTCAAATTGTATCCTAATGTCTTCTACCATATCCTTATATGGAATCAATTTTTCATATTTGGTGTCGTAGTTGTCGTTGACCTGGTTGATAACCAATTGAGAATCCTCATATACTTGTAACTATTGGATATTCCACTAGACATTTATATTGAGACCTATGAGAAATGCTTCATATTTGGTTGTGTTATTGGTGCAATCAAACCTTAGTCTATAAGATCCAAGAATAGAATCTCCTCATGGATTGATGAAGACTATTTTGGCACTTGATCCTTTTTGTGTGTGAGAGCTATCAAACTATAACTTCCATTATTTTGTCTCTTCTATAGAAACTATACCTTCATCAAGAAATTCTATCAACATTGAATGAGCAGATGGTAGAGGTGCATCTGCTAATTTATCTGCAATAGATTAGCCTTTGATTGCTTTTCTATCTACATAGTCTATGTCTAACTAGCTTAATATCATGACCCATTTGGCTAGGCATCCTGTCAATGGTTCTTTGCTTAGTGGATACTTCAATGGATTGATTTTAGCAATGAGGATCATCTTGTGGCTCAACATGTAGTTTCTAAGTTTTTGTGAAGCAAAAACTATGGCCAAAAATACTCTTTCAATAGTAGTTTAGTTTAGTTCATAAGCCATAAGTGTCTGATTGATGTAGTATATGGCCCTTTCTTTTCCTTTTGAGTCATTCTATGCCATTAATTCCCCTAGTAAGTGTTATGTTGTTGAGATGTATAATAGTAACAACTGATCTGGAATGGATGCTACTAAGATTGGTGTTGATAGTAAATAGCCTTTCAGAATATATATGAAGGCCTTTTGATAGTCTTATGTGTATTCAAATTTTATTTCTTTGTGTCATAAGTACAAGAATGGGTGGCACTTGTTTGCCAACTATGATATAAACCTTCTTATTGACTCTAATCTTCCATGTAAGCTTCTTATGTTCTTCAGGGTTGTTGGGGGAGGCATTACAGTTATATCTTGGATCTATTAATGGTCAATATGTATTCCTCTCAAGGAGACAATAAATCCCAACAACTTTCTTGATGTGACTCCAAAGACACATTTCTTTGGGTTTAGCTGGACCTTATACGCTTCAAGTCATTCAAATACTATCTCTAACATTGATAAATGCAATTTTATTTCTAGGGACTTTTCCAATATGTCGTCAACATAATCTCCATGATGATATGCATGAGGTCATGAAAAATGGTTTTCATTTCCCTCTGATATGTAGATCCAACATTTTTAAGTCTAAAGGGCATGACACATCAACAATAGGTACCCTAGGCACAAGTGAAAGAAATTTTATGTTGACCAGTCCTTTGGTGCAATTTTGATCTGGCTATATATTAAGAAACCATCCATGGGAGACAACATCTTATATCTAGAAGTGAGGTTTACTATCATGTCAATATTTTTCTAGGCAAAGTCATCCTTTGAACATGCCAAATTCAAGTACTGAAAGTCGGTACAGATTCTTATAGCCCCACTAGATTTGGATATTAGTACTAGATTTGAGATCCATTCATCATAGTCTATAGGTTTGATAAAACCTGCATCTAGTAACTTATTTAGTTCTACTTTGACCGATAATGAAATCTTAGGATTCATCTTGTGGAGTTTTGGCTTGTATGGATTTTTCTCCATCTTTAATGAAAAGTGGTGAAGAACTAACTCTGGGTCTAACCCAAGAATGTTAGAGTTTTAATAGGAAAAGTTGATTTGTCTCTTTGAAGAATTTCTCCTCAGTAATGGGAAGTATATCAATCTCTCCATCCTTGGGTTCCTTAGAGAGGTTTTCATCATTAGATACATCTTTTCTTTTTACTATTTTGTGGCAAGAGGGTGCCTTTATATTTTCACCCAAACACCTTATATTTCCTTTTTCAAATTTATGACTAGAGGATTGATATAACTCCCCAAAATATGTTGTTCTGTCTAGATCAATTTTGAAACATGCCTTATTTTCTCCCATGTGTATGCTTTGTCTTAGTCCAAAAAACTTAGCAAATACTTCATCATTCTAAAACATGTCTATGGTTGGTGGATTTTGTTTCTCCCAATCGATAAGGTCAGGGTAAACCAAGTCTACGCATTCCTTGGTTAGTAAGGATGAGATAGGAAGTTTAGTTATTGTATTGATATATGAATTAGTTATTGATTCATGGGTCTTAGATGAGGGAGAGGACGGAGGTTCAAATCTATTCTAGAATTGTGAAATCCACGCTTTTTGATATGTGGGTTTATCTTGTAAACATAGTTGGAAAATGAAAGTGTCAAGATGTAGGGTATCTATGGTCTACTGGGAATCCCACTCATAATCATTTGAGTCTATGTCTAAATGGGAATCCTCAAATGTCTCAACTTCATTGTAAACATAAGAATTAGCATAAGTGGGCAATGATATATTCAAGATGCCCCTTGTAGTTGTTATGTAACCTAAACCTCGATGCTTTGGGTTTTGGATAGGAGCAATTGGATCCACCATTCCTTGGTCATTTATTCCTAGGCCTAAACACTCATTATACCTCCACTTCTAGACTATGGTATATCCCCTTCCATATTCATGTACTAGGATTATGTGTTTTGTAGGTTCCTCATCTGTATATAACCAAGAGGATAGATTATCTTCAATGATATCTTCATGTATGTATCCCCACCTTACAAGAACCATTGGTCAATAGAAAATTATTAGTTGTTTCTTCCTTTCTAGAGGCTGCCTCAGTTTTCAATATGATCTAGGCAAGATAGGTAAATTCCCTACACAAAAGATGTCTGCATAGGTGTATTCTCCACATCCATTTTCTTGTACCTATATTTTTAGGTCTGATATTTCTTCTTCTATTGATTTTAATAGACTTACGAGATCTATGTTTTTAGAAGAGGAAATAGTTGATACTTCCTGATTGTTGGAAGGCTGATTAGAAATAGCTCCTCTAATATTTGTACAATATAGAAATGGGTTTGTATCACCAAGAACTATGATTTCAACTCCATCATTAGGAAATTTTAGACACTGATGATAAGTTGATGGTATAGCCTGCATGGAATGGATCCATGGTCTTCCCAAGAGTATGTTGTAACCCAACACTAGATCCAATACCTAGAATGCAGTGTCCTATGTTATTGGACCCAATCTGATTGGAAAACTTATGATGCCCTTGGAAGGGCATTCTTCATCATTATAGGCTCTTATTATAATATTTTTGGTGATATCTACACAAATCTTAGAGTAGCCTAATGCTTGTATCAATTTTAGTGTATAGATATTTAGACCTATGTAATGTTCCCAAACAACAGCTCAAAAGAAAAGCATTGTTTCAGTTACCCATGCCAAATCTGGTCCATACGGAAGGGGAAAAAAACAAGAGCATGGAGGTCGTATGGTCTTAGTAGAAAAAAACTATACAAAGGTTTCTTTAGAGGTCATATGGTGTTGGAAAAGAAGGTTGTACAAAGTGATTTGGAGGTTGTACGGACTGGTTGGGAGGTTGTACAGTAGCTAACTATGGTTGCTAGTAGGAGTATGATGTCCTGCACCTGGTGTAATATGATGGTTTCCAGTTTGTCGCCTGGTGTAATATGATGGCCACCAATAGGGAGTATGAGGTCCTACACATGGTGTAATATAATAGTCTCCAGTAGGAGTATGAGGTCCTATGCTTGGTGCAATATGATGGTCGTCAGTTCATCATCGGGTGTAATATGATGGTCGCTAGTAGGAGTATGTGGTCTTACGTCTGGTGTAATATGATGGTCACTAGTTCGTCGCCTGGTGTAATATGGTGGTCGCTAGTAGGGAGTATGAGGTCTTACACCTGGTGTAATATGATGGTCTCCAATTCCTCACCTGGTGTAATATGATGGTTTCCAGTAGGGGTATCAGGTCCTATGTCTGGTGTAATATGATGGTCGCCAATTCATCGTATAGTGTAATATTGTGATGTAAAACTAGATTTAATGGATGCACAAAAAATAATATAACTCCAGATCACCCAATTAGAGATACACACCAGATGCTAATGATGCTAGAAGTAATTCTTGATTCATACAATAATGGTGCCACAAAACACTGAATTCTAAGTACCAACAATGCCACAAGTTTTATTAATGCCAAAGGTGCGAATATATGAATACAAAGATGGTGCTTCAAATTTTTCAAATTTGAAACAAACAAAGCACAACAGATTTGGTGCACAGTGAAATATTAGAGGGATATTTCCAATGGCAGACTAGGGTGGCTGTGAACCACTGAAATTGAAACAAACCAAATAGGGAGGATATTTCACCTTTGAAATGGCGGACAACAAAACTCCAACTGGAATTGGCAAAGACAAATGAAATATTCCAAGATGCATACCAACAACTAACTACATGTCAGTCATAAATACCCCTTCGAAGAAACTCCCGAGGGTATAAAAAAGAATACCGACATGACAAACACCTATGGACAACAATAATAAAAATGGGCCCCCTTTTATTAGTTTTTTTTTATTAAGGTAACAACAGGTTTTGAAGGGACCCCAAAACCCTTTACAATATTGGAACTTAAGATTAAACTATAGGAGTTCCATAAATACAATAGTCCAAGTAAAACATAAGCCTGAACACCCCAAACCCCTCACAAAATGATAGAACTTTATAAGCTCCCACAAAAAATTAGTCCATCCAAGGAAAGGTAGGACACACAAACAAAAAAACTAGAACACTGCTTAAAAATACAAAATAAAAACCACAGTCCATAGAGGATAGCAGCAGGGCTATCCAGAAATCTCCTTTTTATAAGAAGAGAGGTCATGTCAAACTATGAGGAGGATTTCTTAGAATGTTTCCCTTTGACAGTAATCCAACCATCTTCAAGTTTCACTGCCTCCTACTAGCACACCGAATTCAAGGAAACAACACCCAGCATCGGATCTGAATAGCTCCCAGCAAGAGAGACAGGGACATCATTATTGTCAGCAGTCATCTTACTAGCAGAGCTGGCAGGAATATAAACCTTAGAAACAAGGCTTGTAATGCTTCTATCAAGAGAGACAGAAGCACCAAAACCCTCATCAGTGATCACACCAGTAGGGCTGGCAAGAACAACATCCACTGATCCACCAGCAAAAGGCCTAGGATCCATCAGCAAAGGAGAGGGGGATCCCTTCTTAGCAGAGAAATCAACTGGAGAAATAACATGAGTCGGGAAATTTTCTTCATCAATAGTCTTCTGAGAATGAGGGACATAGTCAGATTCCAACAAAGACTCATGAGAGTTTTTAAGGACTGTATAATGTTTGATGGAAGCATCCTTCCACCAAGTATGAGAGTCTTTCTTCATTTTAAAGATTGAAATGCATTTTGAAGCATGATGACCTATTTTAAAATATTTTCTACACCTAAAGGGGATACCCTCATAATCCAATTGTTGTAGCCAAAAGCCTTTAGATGTTTCAATTTTTATTTTAGCAGGAAGACCCTGCAAAATATCAACATCTACCAGAATGCGGGCAAAGGTAGAATGGAACATATTGGAAGAATCATTATCAATGAGCAGAAACTCCCCCAAAGCCTCCCCCACCTCCTCTAGGACAACACCTTGCCAGAGATGGAGAGGGAGATTGGGGAGCCTAACCCATATAGGAATATTGTTAAAAACTTCATATGAGTGATTGAAATCTGAGTGCCAGGGTTTTAACATAAGCAAGAATTTGTCCTCCTCCCAGCTAAAGACATTTTCACATAATATTTTAGTTCTATCCTTAGATCTATCAAATTTAGCTACAAATAAACCTTTAGCTAAGGGGAAGATGTGAACATTATCTGAGAGTATTGGTTCCCATTTTTGGGAAATCCAATCATGAAGTTGGGATATGGTCGGCAAAAACCCCTGAAAATCACATATCAAAGCTTGGCCTGAAAGGGTCTAGGAACAATTATCCAAATCCCTTTCAAGAACAATAGAGAGATTAATAGAAAGAGACCTTGAAGCATAAATCGAAATAGAAGAGGGCACCCCATGAGAGGAACCCCCATTCCCATGCAAAGCCTTGGAGGCAACTTTGGCATAGAAACCCACCGCACCACAAACTGAAGCAGTAGTCACCGATTTAGGGATAGCATTAGCAGTAGGGACTTTAGTAGAAGAAGGATGCAGAGAACTAGGAGAGCCCAGGGCATCACCCACAAGGGCAGTCCCCCCCGCCAAAAGAGAAACCTCTTTCGCAGAAGCATCATGATGAACTAGACCACCATACCCCATAATATTTTTAAAATTTTTTGGGTGGGAAGCAGGAATTCGCTTCTCACCCTCACTCACACCCGCACCCATAGCCTGAGACACATCTTCTGGCCCAACAGAGGCGTCCAAGATGACTGAGGCAGGAGACATGGCTGCAGGAGAAAGCACTATAGAGCAGACACAAGGACCTCCAGACATAGCCATGGGAAGGTTACCTGAACGTCCTATAGAGGAGCCCATATGTTGTTACGCATGCCCCCTTTTATTAGTTAATTAAAGGTCCATTTATAATATTATTTAAATTTTGGTACCATTAATTAATTTAACATTTTTTTATTAAAAATGGTGACATTACCAATCTTACCACCCAAAGATTGCTTTCCCTCAAGAAATCCATCATCAATACTCTGAGATTCCAAACTAGCCATAGACATTGATAATTGTATCCACTAGAATCTTCAAGCCATGATCACACACATGTGCCTGAAAGTAAAAGAGAAAAGTAACTCTCCATCAAGATTTCGCTACTCCACTCTGATATAATTGTTTCCATGCCTAGAGTCACCAGGATCCCAGTGAAACCAAACATCAAACACATCAATACTCAGATCCCAAGCCAAGTGCGGACATTGGTAGAAATATCTGTTGAAAACTCTGTGTTGATCGTGGACCACATGAACATAGTTGGATTTAGTTGGGACTAGTAAACCATCATCAAGCTTTTGTTGTGCCACTTTGATATAAATATTTCCATGCCCTTCACCAGGATCCCAACAATGCCAATCAATGAGGTCTTTCATGCCATCATGTTCAACAATCTTGTTTGGTATGGCCACAAACAAAGATGATGACACTGACACAAAGTTAGCCATAGACATGACCACAACCATGAACACAATGATGACGAGGGACACTAACATAAAAACCATGACAATCGACACAACCTCAGAGATGGATGAAGCTTCAACAACAATGATGTAGGACAAAACATTTAGTGCAGAAATAACCTCGATGGATAGAGCCTCGACAACAGACAAACATCGATAGTGGATGAAGTCTTGGAGACGACGGCAACAAAGAGAACCTCAGTGGCAACAGTAGTAGAGAGAACCTCAGTGACGAAGAGAACCTCAGAGGAAATGACGATAGAGAGAACCTTGACAATGATGGTGATAGAGAGAACCTTGGCAACGATGGTGATAGAGAGAACCTCGACGATAGATAGAGCTTCAACGAAAGACAAGGTCTCGGTGATGGACACAGTCTCACCAACAAACAAAGTCTTGGTGGAGGCGACGACGGAGAGAACCTTGGTGGCAATAACGGTAGAGAGAACCTTAGCGGAGATGATGACTTAGAAAACCTCAATGACAATGACAAAGAGAAACTCAACAATGACGATGAAATTGAGAAACTCGATGACAAAAATGACATAGAGAACCTCAAAGAGGATGGTGAGAGAGAGAACCTCAGCAATGATGGTGAGAGAGAGAACCTCAGCAACGATGGTGATAGAGAGAACCTCAGCAACAATGGTGACAGAGAGAACCTCGGCAGCGGACAAAGGCTCAATGGTGATGGTGATGGAGAGAACCTTGACGACGATAGGGACAAAGAGAGCCTCAGTGGGCAGAGCCTTGGTGACAAACATAGCCTCAATGACAAATAGGGCCTTGACGGTGGAAAGAGCCTTTGCAACAGACATAGCCTCGGTGACGGACATGACCTTGGTGATAGATACAACTTGTTGCACATAAGGAAGGGCTCCATACTCAACAAACTAAAGGCTTGGCTTATGAAATGGAGTAGTGGTAGAGCTTATGTCACCTTGATCTGTCCAGATTATCTTGGAAAGATCCATGCGAACAACTTCTTCATTTTTTAGGTGTTCTCCACATGTAGGTGTAGTACCAAGATTTAGCAGATCCTCTTGGAGCATCCCTGTAATCATGCCTTCACCCTCCTCGCGTAATGCATCACCCTTATCACTGTCATCTACTTTATCCCACTTGTGCAAATGATATATTAGTTTTTCTTCACAATGCTTGAATACAATATTAACCAATCTACATGCTTCCATAGACAAGACACATTCTAGATTATGAATAATCCACACCATAGATATGATAGGTTGGTATATTTCATCCATCTCTTCAATGCATGAAATCATAAGGCTCTCCATAGAAACTGAAGCCTTAGTATCATGACACTCCTTGATTGTGACCAAGAAGTGATGAAACATATCATGGATCAAGTATTGCAACTCTAGATCTAAGAGGAGGTTACTTACTTTGACATTTGTACAATTCTATAATATTGTAGATCTCCTACCAAAAGGGTCACCACTAAAGTCATCAAGGCTCTGAAAACTGTCAACGATCAAATGCAATATCTCTATCATGGTATTGTCATCGTACAGTTCTCTAGGAGCCTAGATTCTCAAGATCTCACTGAGACATGTTGCAACTGCCAACTTCATTTCCTTGTCATGGTGTCTCCATAGCTTGCGTTGACTTAAGGCATTCTTAATCGAAGAAAGGATCCTCTGTATAAATCTCAAAGGAAATTGGTCCACCTTACACAAACATACTTCTAGTATATCTAATGGAAGATTATCACCCTCGTTGAGCTCTTTGCTAATCTTTTGTAGTTCCTTCAACCACCACTGTCCATCACTGTTGGGCACCATGTTGTGATCCAAATCCCAAAATATCTTAATCATCCCAACAGTTTGGCACAATCACCATCTCTAATACCACTTTAATGTTCCCAAACACCAGCTCACAAGAAAAGCTCTATTTCAATTACCCACGCCAAATCTAGTCCGTACAAAAGGGAGGAAAAAAATAGAATAGGGAGGCCGTACAGTGAAGTAGGGAGGCAATGCAGTGTTGGATAGAAGACCGTACAGAACAATTGAAGGTCATACAAAGTGTTTTGGAGGTCGTATGGCATCAGTAGGAAAAAATTGTATGGAGGTTGCTTTGGAGGCCATACGGTGTCGATAGGGAAGGTTGTACGAAGTTATTTGGAGGCCGTACAAATTGGTTGGGAGGTCGTACGGTAGCTTACTATGGTCTCTAGAAGGAGTATGAGGTCTTACACCTGGTGTAATATGATGGTCGCCAGTAGGGAGTATGAGGTCCTATGCCTGGTAATATGATGGTCACTAGTTCATCCCCTGGTGTAATATGATGGTCGCCAGTAGGAGTATGAGGTCCTATGCCTAGTGTAATATGACGGTACCTAGTTTGTCTCCTGGTGTAATATGATGGTTGCTAGTACGAGTATGAGGTCCTATGCCTGGTGTAATATTATGGTCACCAGTAGGGAGTATGAGGTCCTACACCTAGTGTAATATGATGGTTGCTAGTAGGAGTATGAGGTCCTACACCTGATGTAATATTACGATGTAAAACTAGATTTAATGGATGCACAAAAAATAATATAACTCTAGATCGCCCAATTAGAGATAAATACTAGACACTAATGATGCCAGAAGTAATTATTTATTCAAACAATAATAGTGCCACAAAACACCAAATTCCAAGTACCAACAATTCCACAAGTTGTATTAATTCCAAAGATGCGAATAGATGTATACAAAGATGGTACTTCAACTTTGCTAGATCTAAAATAAACAAAGCACAATAGGTTTGGTGCATAGTGAAATATTAGAGGGATATTTCCAATGACAGACTAGGGTGGCTGTGAACCACTGAAACTGCAACAAACCAAATAGGGAGGATCTTTCACCTCCGAAATGGTGGACAATATAACTCCAATTGGAATTTACAAAGACATAAAATATTCCAAGATGCATACCAACAACTACCTACATGCCATTCATAAATACCACTTTGGAGAAACTCTCGAGGGTTTACAAAAAAAATGTCGACATGACAAACACCTATAAACAACAATAATGAAAATGAACCCCCTTTAATTAATTAATTAAAGGTCCATTTATAATATTATTTAAATTTTGGGACCATTAATTAATTTAGAAATAACTTATTAAAAATGGGGACATTACAACCTACTCATCCATCTTTCAAGACTCGCCTAATTTTGTGGAGTTGAATGAAGACTTATAGATGCAAAGGATCAATAATGGGATGGTTTATATGCAAGAATTTTTTTTTTTAGTGAAGGAAACATGATGTGGGGTGGATAGATACCCTACCATGGCTTGAAACTCCTCAACTTCTAGGTCTTTTGGTACAAATGATTGTTGTAGGGTTGTGTCTAAGACTTCTTTATGGTCAGGTGAAATGAGGAGCATTTATTTGATAGAAATTTGTGTTGGGGTCTTCTTTAGATGATCTAGCAGATTGTACTGACTTGTTTGTGGATTGGATGACTTGGTATAGAAGTTTTTGATGTGACTCTGTGTACTGTTATTTTGGTATGATGGGTGGAAATAGCACAACTTATTTATGGACCTTGGACGATGATGTTGTTTATGGTAAAATTTTGATATGCCTTGGTGTAGGTGAGGTTTTTTTGGCTATTCATTCATGAGGTGGAATTCTTACCTTTGTCATGATTTATCAATGGGGTTTGGAAAACCTTGTGATCTTGGTTGGTGGTGCCAGAATTAGTGACCAATTCAATCTCAACATGGTTGATGAAATTTTGGACAATGTGTTTCAATTGCATACAACTGTCTATTTTGTGTCCCTTATTTCTATTATAGTTATAGTAATTGTTGTCATCCCACTGTGTTGGTTTACCTAGACCTTCATAATGTCTTGTCTCGCGTAAAGTGACCAAATTTGATTGTATCAGTTTCTTCAGGATCATCTCAAGAGGTTCTACAAGAGGCATAAAATCTCATCATGGAGTGGGGTTCCTTCTTGTATAACTTTTTTATTGGTTAAGTGCATTGGTATGTTTGGGATTTTGCCTAGGAGCAATGTTGTTAACATTTTGAGTACTTTTTCCTGGCTGGGTATGTTGGGTTGGAGATGGTGCTTGCACACATAAAAGTAGTTGTGGGCACCATCTTTGCATCCACAATGCCATCATTGGTTATATTCTTATTTTTGGACCAATATTTAGTTTCATCGTAATGTGTTGGGTTATTGATTTGTTTCTTGATAATTCACACATTAGGTCTAGTTGACAGTTTTATATGAACATGTGGATCTTTTCCTTGGTTGATAGATGGATGGATGTCTTAGAGGCAACATTTCTCTAGCATTGTAGGAAAGAGGAAAATATCTCTCCATTCTTCTGTTTGGTGGTACATAGATCCATCAATGTTACTTCCATGAAAATGTTGTGTAAGTAGTGGGATGTGAATTTTTCTGCTAGTTCATTCTGTGACTTTATTTCAGGAGGGAGTTTGGAGAACCAATCCATGGTTGTACCACTAAGACTGCATGGAAATATTCTCATAAGATATGTGTCATCATGGGCTACCTCCATACATGTCATTAAAAATTCTCTAATGTGACTTTGGGCATCACTCTTTTCCATGTACCTATCAAATTTAGGTGTGACAAAGTTGTGTGGAAAAGGTAGCATAAGTAATATCCTATCAAAGGGATAAAGACTAAGGTCTATTATGGTGTAAGAATTTTTAGGAGTACTTGTTTGTAGGTTTATGAATTGTTTTTGGAGGGTTTGGAACTATTGAGAAAGTATATAAGTGGGTGTCAACGTAGTAGATATGGTGTTAGGATCAACAAATGGGATTCCACTATTTTGAGGTGCTGCATGAATATAAGGTGGTAGAACATAATGTGGTGTTGGGGTATACTGATGTACTAGAATGTATTGAGGTGCCAGAATATGTTGAAGTACCAGAATGTATTGAGGTGTTGAAATATGTTGGGGTGTAGGTATATGTTGAGGTACTTGGAATTGATGAGGAACTGGGACTTGTTGGGGTGATCAAAATTGCTAGGGTTCTAGGACTTGTTGAGGAATTGGGACTTTTAGGGGTACTTGGAATTGCTAGGGTTATAGGAATTCCTGAGGAACTGATATTTTCTAGGGAGTTGTAGTGCTTGATCCATTTGCCATCATTTTCATGACAAAGCTAGAAAACATTATTGAATAACCTGGATTAGCTAGAGGTGTCCTTTGACTATTTTGGGGTTTCCCTGAATTGAAAGGGAAACATGGTTGAGGAACACTAGGAGGTTTCTATTGAGGTGCTCCCATTAAGGGGAGTCTTTTCTTAGGTTGAGGTGTCTTACTAGAGGACCATGTTGCCATTGTTTGTGAGGTACTTTTTGGGTGAGCTAAGGTCAACATGGAAGGTTTTTGTTGTGGTAGTGAGTACAATAGATGTTTGTCGAAAGTTGGAAAATAGAGGATTGTCATACTGAATCCAAAGAGTGGTGGAAGATGTGGTGACTTGGGAAGAATTTTGTATGGAACTAGTGGATGGGAGGACCTAAAGTGAGAGGAAACCGAAGATGATAACATATGTATGATTTCTATTATGGCGGATGCATCGGTTCCAACAGATAGTTTAACGCCTCTTTGTACAAGAATGTGAAGGTATTTATTTAAGTCAGAGTCCAACATGGATTCTAAGATTTCTCTCAACTTCTCATCATGTAATCCTTCATCAATATCTTCTTTTGTGCATCTAGCTTTGATTTCCTTAGGGGAGAGTTTGCTTATAATATACTCTTGTGTTTTTCTCATGACATAAAAATGGCTTAGGATTATTGTAATCTAGTGCCAAGGTTCTAGGTGCAAAATTCTATGTGTTGATGGAGATCATGTTTGGGGTCCTCATTGTACTCCATTGTGTCCTTACTCTTCTTGGATTGTGTGTTCGGTGGGTGCAAATCTATCATGAATGAAAGAAAACTAGGGAAATCAAATTCTTTTATTTTTTAATTTTTAATTTTGGAAAATGCAAGGAGAAAAAGGAAATGACAATAGGGAAACTAAATTTTTTGGATTTTTGGATTTTGGATTTTGGGATACTAATGAAAACTAAGAGTAAAAAATGATGTCTAAGGTGTAAATACTTTACTCTAAGAGAGATTCCTAAAACTTAAAAGGTAAACCCTCTAAGGAATGACCCAAATGATATTGAGAACTATCTTGACACCAAAAAGGTAGGAAATAAAGTGATAAATTCTAGCAATAGTGTCTATCTAAGATAAATTTTAACCAAAATGATAAGGTGTCTTGTTGAAGCCAGTAGATAAGGATGGTGCTGAAAATGTCAAGATAAATCACAAGACCACTATAGGAAAGTCCTAGGAAAATGTACCCTCTAATTTAAAAAATGACTCGAGGAAGTGCGATACTTTAACCCTAAGATATCAAGCCATTTTTTTTTATATTTTTTGATTTTGAGACTAAAATCATGACTATGCAAAAAATAAAGATTATAAGAATGAAAGATAATCTTAAGTATGTCAATCACAAGGAACCAAGATGAAATATCAGTGTAATGTTTGTGGGACACGTGTTGTAGAACCAATGATGTAGGACAAATATTATAGGACCAAAGTTGTACGATAAATGTTGTAGGAAAATGATGTAGGACCAATGTTGTAGATGTACAAGCTCAAAAAAATCATAATCAATACGTAGCTATAGGACTGACTCAAAAAGAAATGATCTGTGTATGTTCAACAACTTTTTCAAACTACAAGTTTTCATGAAGTCTGTCACAATGAAAGAAGTATACAAAAATTTTAATCTAAGATCAAATTGGCTTCATCTGCACTATTATAGGCCCATTTTTTGGGTGTCCATCAGCTCACACATCATGTCTACCGCACAACTAGAGATTAAAAGACCTCTTGGAGGTGTTTGTGATTTTTCCTTTTCTAGGTATTGTTGTGTTAATGAAGATCTCTTTCATAACACAATATCCCTGGGACATCTATGATGGGAACCTTGGGGGGAGATTCTTTTTTAGCTTCCCCTTGCACTATAATAAGACAAATGTTCATAGGTGAACTAGGTAGCCTCTATTTAACAGGGTATTAGTAAGTTCTATGGCATCTCCCCAATCGGTTTGTATGCACGTGACTCACTTAAGATCCTACTTGACCATGTTGGCTACTTAGGGATACTTCACCTGATCCATTCTATCATCAACACACCTCGCTCAAGCATGAGGATATAAGACCAGATTTTTTAGTCTTATTTAAATACCGACTAGAAGGATTTGTCAGTTTGAGGTCATCCTCTGTTGGGTTAAGAAAACCCCCCAAACATGCCTCTCTAAAAATAAAAAGGGTTGCTAATCTAACAGATTGTGCAAGTGCACCAAGAACTCATGACACCAGGTTAGTAATATTATCACCAATAAAGCTAAGTGTTAGCTAATCTAAATCATCCATACAAGCATGTGAGTTCATTTATAGAGCACCAAATGAGATGATATTTTCCTTGTTCAATTTTAGATGTACCAAAAGTCCAAATGTATTTTGCCTTGTTAAATTTTATTACATGAATCTCAAACATTCTTTGTCTTTGTTCAATTCTTAACCACACATCAATTTAAGAACCAAAATGAAGTATGAATTGTGATGT